>JAQFZC010000473.1:0-49544 GCA_034695205.1 Dicyrtoma fusca
TAATTGTGATAGGTAAATTTTGACTGGTAAAAGTGTACAGCAAATTATATTTAGCACTAACAAACAACATAAGCACCATTAGCAAAATTAGCATTGAATTCATGCGTTAAAAGAGAAATTTTTCAAACTTTAAACCCAGTCAAAGCCCCTCAGTAAAGAGTCATTTTAGCATTACGGTAAATGGACGGTGTTTTATCATGAAACAATAGTTTGGAAATCGATAGTTATTTGAACTGGACAAGAAATACTGCTGAGCAGGGCTCTTGAAAGTACACCTGGGGAAAGGAAAGTTGGGAGCCTGTAGATACACCTTTGAATTTGTGGTGTAGAGTCTACATTTTTGTATAGATTCGGTATAAAACTGTTGAATCTAAACAAAAATGTGGCATCTACAACATAAATTCAATGGTGTATCAACAGGCTCCCAACTTTCCTTTCCCCAGGTGTAGTTTCAAGAGCCCTGCTGCTGAGTAACATTTTTGTGTTAATTACCGGCCTGTCTAGTCAAGAAAAACGAGTTCCCAGACAAAGCTGAATCTTTCTTCTACCTGCCAGTGTACTTTCCAACAATTTTCTCGGTATTTTTGTGTTCCGAGCTAAAAGTCATGTTGAATAGCTACCATAACCAGACACTGCTGTTATGTATATAGGTTAAGAAACCACGCGAGAATGATATTAAAATGAAATTAGTAATAACGTTTGCAATCGCACACAAATTAAGGTCAAAAACACGATCTATCACATTTAGGTACACTACCCTAAATTGATGAGCAATTATAAAAACTTGCATAACTTAAAAAATAAAAACAAAATTTCAATAATATTGTAAGAACGCAAAGACCATTTAACTGACGTAAGTTTTAAACTCCTCCCAAAATTTTGCTAACTACTATGATGCTCAAAAAGACCTTGCAAATTATGAAAATAAACTTGCAGGACGAGATATTTGGACAACTTGAGTTTAAAGTCTTGTATGTTTCACGGGTTTAAAAAGTTCCGGCTAGTATTCACATATAACGTACACCATTACATGTCAGTTAGAAATAACGTAACAACTTGGGATTATTCTGGTACTTTAGTTATTATTTTATTGATTATCACAATTAGGTGATTATCACATTTAGGCACACCTACCCTATTTAAATAGGGACGTCAAATTATGTCAAAAAGTACCACAATGACAAGCCTTACACCTACTTTCAATCGTCAATTAGTCAAAGGGTTTTAACAGATTTTCGGAGAATGAGATTCGTCAAGCTGTGTGTAGGGTGTACTTACCGAGAAAAAAGAGCCTGCAATCGTAACGTCACAATTTTTGGTGATGGGTAAACAAGTACAGGCCTCGATGTCGAGAGCCAATGCAGGCCGAGCGTTAGTGTCCCCCCTATAGGCGAAAAACAAATTATTATTTTATAGGCAAGATGTGGATTGATTTAGCAATAAAAAATTGATGAACGCAATAATTCCAGTTTTAAAAAAAATTTAAATCGTTTTAATGGAAATAGATCGAAATCAAATGCTTACATTGAAACTGCTGGGAGTGCGGTCACTTTGAGCACAAAACATAGTACAAACAAATGTATTAAACTGAATTCTTGAGCCATGACTGAACTGTTTGAGGGCTAAAGCAAGATTAAATGGAACCCTTGTTTTAACGTTATGGAAGAAATTTCGGCTGTTGGTGACAAGTACTTAGTGTCGAGAGAATGACAGCTTCTGTAGAACTACCAAAAGCTTTTTAACTTTCTGCTCCAAATATCTCCAGCATATCTGGTCGAGATAAAAAAGAAGTAGCTGGAGCTCTCCCCCCTACACATTTCCCTCCTTAAAGGAACCTTGAAAGGGCTAAAAGCATTTCTTGTTTATGTACCTGGTATAAGTACCTGGTCTATAAAACAAGAAAGACCTTTTGTGCTTTACACTTTACACATTTCAGGTTCCGGGGTTTGTTTGGTTGGATTAAAACAGTTCGTAAATATTGACTG
Organism: Dicyrtoma fusca; assembly: GCA_034695205.1. Taxonomy (NCBI): domain Eukaryota; kingdom Metazoa; phylum Arthropoda; class Collembola; order Symphypleona; family Dicyrtomidae; genus Dicyrtoma; species Dicyrtoma fusca. The sequence goes on from JAQFZC010000473.1 coordinate 1,986, forward strand.
TGTTTTGATTGCCTTTCTTGCAGGTGCAGCATTCTTGGTAGCTTTAAAATTGCACGATGCGCATTTTGGTTTGGTTACGGTTATAGTGTTGAGGTTTCAAACAAACCCTGGAACAAAACAAGTTGTTTCTCATTTGGAAGAGGGTAGCAGTCGGAAGGGGGAGACTTCTTTTGTCCCTGAGAGATTCTTTCCATTCTTTGAAGTTCACGGACTTAACTTGGTAGTTGGTAGTATGTACTTGTGTAGTACTGATGGCTGTCAGGGTTAATTTATGTATTGACAGTTCATTGTGATCATTTTGTTGTTAGACCTTAATGGAGTTTTTTTTTCTAGTTCCTATGTTTTGGCTGCTGGAAGTAGAGCTTTCTTACAGCTTTTAAGTCCCTCAGCGCTTAAAATATGGCTTACAACTGTCTTAGCAGTTAGTTCGTTAGTCTCTGAGTTATTTCTGTACAACACAAAAAATAGTAAAGGTATTATATATAGCGTACTATAGCATTTTCGAAAGCAAAAATTGTTATTTTCCGTTGACTTAAAACTACAAAAAATCATCAGTTTGTTTTTAAACGGAGCCTTAAAAAAGCTATAGTCCTTTCTCTTTTGGGGGAAACCATACCTTTTTAAGTGAGGTTACTTGTTGTGAGTATTTGTGAAATTACAGCACTGCTATTTGTCAGTATTTAAGGCAGTATATATAATTCAATTGAGTCGCTGATCTCTGATCGGTTTTGAAAGGCTCTACCAAGAAATTGATGTTTATTTGGCTCATATGTGCAAATGTTTACAGATCACTGATCGTGTACCAAAATGGGAGACGAGTCTGACGATGTGGAACAATTGACAGATCATTCCGGGAATTATTCCAGTGAAGAAGAGACTGAAGACGCAAAGAGCACCGGCGATCACTCACCTTCAAAAATGTCAAGACAGTCGGAAGGAAATTCAAAAAAAGATTACAAACCAAACTCTCCCAGCTCAAGTTACCAAACGTTACCTGCAAGTGAAGAAAAGTCCTTTTCAGTGACTCCACTTTTTTGGATCATACTTTTCGGCTGCGTCTCCGTCCCAGCCGCTATAGTTCTTAGTCATTTGTGTGAAACGGGAGACTCATTTACATGTGAAAGTTATCGCAAAGTTTTTAATTCTATCGCTCCTGGATTTCAGTATTTTAGAAAACCTTCTTCGGTGGATGATCATGATTCCGGAGATGGTTCTTCAACAGATTTAAAAGATGATGGAAAAGGAAAAAGAATTTCAGATTTATCATGGGTGAAACGGCCCATTCCAAATTCTCGCTTACTGACGGATGAAGAAATCAAGTACGTTGAAAATGGACCCTTATACTTAGTGATTGTTGGACATGTTTTTGATGTAACCGCTGGAAAAAGTATGTACGCGCCAGGAACGGGTTACTTTGGCTTTATAGGTACGTTTGTGGGATCGTTAGCTCTTACGCTTTTACCAAACTTACAATATTGTATTTATTTGCGAAGTCTTTGTATTTTTCTTCTGCAACAGGAAAGGATGGCTCCCGAGCATTCATCAGTGGAGAATTCAACGAGAAAGGATTAGTGGACGATCTGGACAACTTAGATGGATCTGATTATTTGGGTCTAGCAGGCTGGATAAAATTTTACTTTGAGAAATACGCCTTTGTAGGTATGCTGTACACATTTTTGTGTGTTTATTGTTTTGAATCCGTAATTTTAATAAATTGCAATACTTACTTACGTTTTATTCCGAAAGAGTGAATTATCACTTATTTGGGAACTTTATAGGTTACCACATTGGACGGTTTTTCGACGAAGCCGGAAAGCAAACTGCATACATGAAAAAATTCAGAGGTTATCTTAGACAGGCGGAGGTTCAAGAAGACAAGGAAAAGGATTTAAGGAATGAGTTTCCACCCTGTAACGTGGCTTGGAGTTCGGAGCAAGGTTCACGCGTTTGGTGCACTGATGAGAGGTTCTAAAAGCATTATCCGTATAAGTACTTGTGTAGGGCACAAAAAGATTTACTTCTTAAAATATTTATTTTTGAAGTGTGTTGTTTTTTAAATTTCAGTGGTGGTATCAAGCGTGACTGGGTCGGGGTCCCTCGAGAATTTTACGAAACCAAGAAATCTCCTAGATGCGCCTGTATACATCCAAATTTGCTCAGTGACCCTCGCGTTCGCCAATATCCAAACTGTGACCCCAAATCAGTTTCTTGTGTACCACCTGAAGAAAAGAAGGATTAATAACTTACTACTTGAGTGTCTGTTTCACTGCTTCCACATCTATTTTATGCGCAAATCATAATGTGGTAGCGTACCTGTTATGTAACTTGGCATTTAATGGGACGATCGATGTAATTTATTACAGTGCAAGAATACAACATCTATTTAAAATACAGGGCTTCAAAATTATTTAACTGCAGATAATATTCTTAGATATTTTACTTACATTGTGATATGCTATACAAAAATCCACTAGGTATTTTTTAAACCTTGTCATACCGGCGTTTTTAATAATACAGCAGATTACTCTGTGCATTATTTATTTGAACTACGTATGTTTATAGTTCCTGAAAAAGGTTGTGATGCAATTATTTTTAAAGGTGAAGACATTTTCGATATAAACACTAGTATGTATTATGTATATGTCACACAATTTTTGCATTTCGGTCCAACCGAAAACCCTCAGCGACTTGCACTTCTGGGACACTGTACCTGTAACGGTAATTCAAGGGACGTTGGTTCTAAATAAAAACAAGTTGAATGGGAACAAAACCGGCCAAGTTATGAGATGCATGGTCTCGTATTTATACTTGTGTGTTTAACCTAACGTACAACATTAGTCAGTAAGTCACACTTGAAGCGTGTTTCACTCTCTTTCTGTTACTATGCTGGGTATTTGGGGACAGTCAGGAAAAAAAGTCACCCTAAAAGTCTTCTAAAATGCAGATAACATAACAAAGGGTTGTAATGTCTAATTTTAATGAAAGTATAGGATGAATGCAATAATAATGTGTAATTTGCATACGAATAATAAACATAATGGATAATCTTAATGACAAAAATATTAGCTGGAGATTTTACTTGTCAGAATTTAATTTTTATTCAATCATCATATCAATATATTATTATATAAATAAAAAAAAACATAAAAGGAGTAGAAGCCCGAAGTTTGGATGAAAGTTTAAAGACTAACAATAACGGACAGTAAGTAATGTGTAAAACTATTGGAAATCCGACTGGGTTTATTCTCACCTGCTTTCTCATTTATTCACATTTCGCATAAATTAATAATCCTTAGATTGAATATATTTATTTTCAAAAGTTAATAAACCATAGCATGAATACATAAGTCGTACCTGTAAACTTTCTTCCAAAAAACGACAATATTATAATCACATATTTCAGTAATAACTATGTATTGATACTTGTAAATCACCTTACAAAACTCAAACTATTGAAGTTCGTAAAGCTGTTAAAGAAAAGAGGATAGTAAATTCTTGTTAGTTTTCTACTAATAGTAGGTAATTACTTGATTTGAACGGACTGGATGTAAACTGAAAGTTAAGCACACATTGCTGATATTCATAAAGTATGTAAATAAGACCGACATATGGTTATAACAAGGAAGAACAATGAGATATTATTTAGACAACACGACGGACTTCGAAGAATCGTTTCAAATAGTAAACTTGACCCAAAGTCATTGCAACCAAAACAATCGCTTCAAAAAATGACCACATGACTACACGGGAGTTAGTAGATTCATTAATTTTACGATGAATTTTGTCTCGGACCTCCATGTACTCTTGCTCGTGCTTCACACCAAACAATGCAGTCGATAAATCTTTAATCATTTCAGCCAATTTGTTTGGATGCGCTATAAAGTAAACAATTATACAACAACAATTAAATGACAATTAATTTCTAAATTTCGTTAACCTATCGTGACTACAAATAAATAATGGTTTTACGAACGTGCCTTAGGGAATGTGCATTTACTGACTAACAATCACCATCTAGATTTGAACCCAACTAGCAAGCATCTCTTCTAGGGGATGACTGCTCTGCCTAGTTAGCTTTACTCTCTATTCAAGTATTGACTTTTTTAGGAGAAACTATGAATGCTTATCTACTGTTCTACAAAAAACTCAAATATTTATAAATCAATGCTCTTAAGCTTAAGAACCGCCTTTAAGAAAAATAGTGGCTCACAAAAAATAACTCTTGCTGTTTACTAATGTTGAATATATGACGAACCATTTTTTTTCAATCACCAGCACTAGGTTATAAATTTTAATTTTGCTGAAACCGGTGTTCTGGCTTAAGTTTCTACTTTTGCACGTACAACATAGAAACCTTAACTGTAATGAAATTGAATTTTGTGCACACAAAGTATGAAGCTAAATACATGCAATACGAAATGGAACAAATTGTGGCTTCTAAATACTACGAAACAAGTGTAAGTCCACAGCTAAATTTGAATTTAAATACTATTTATAAGTATCGCTACATTTCTCCTAACCCATTCTTACCTAAAGAAAATGTAACTATGCTTAAGCTCAGCCCCGGTACCGGTGACCGGTGAACCTCCAATCATTTCATTGCCTTCTAATAAACTAACTACAAAGTTCAAAATAAATAAAAATTTTGAAGTTAAACGTTGTAAATACCTTCCCCTTCGGCCGGAGCAGCAGGCTGGGGCTCTCCAATTTCCATAGAAAACATTACTCCTTTGGGTGTCATCGTTGACATTTTGTTACTGAAACAATAATGATAGGCCCCAGTTTTACTAGCAGCAAATGTAATCTTTCCATTACTCTCCCGTTCTCGTGTTATAATTTCTTCCTGCTCAGGTCCAAGAACTCTAACATCAATATCCAAGAAACCACCTTCTATTACCTCAAATGTTAAACCTGAAACAAACAACAATTTCAAAATTAATTAGAGCAGTCAACAAATTCATTTTAAGTAATTACCTACGCTCATTCAAACCCTCAGTCACCTACAAAAAAGGGAAATTGAACCAACAAATACGAAATACAAAAAATATTGTTGAATACATATTCATTTACAAGCAAGTTACCACTTCACTGATTTCACATGAAAACCAACCAATTTAACTAAAAAAAACAGTCAACCCAAAAAATGAGAAATTACAACAATTGTAATTTTTAATCTCTTGACACTATTCAACTTACCTAATTTTGTCCCATTTTGAACTTTATCAAAAAAGCATTCTTCAGCATGGGCGTCTACCGTGATGAAATATGGAAGACAGTTCCGAAGGAGGGAGAAAAATACAATTAACAAAATTTCTAGGCTTCCCTTCATCCTCCTAAAAAAAATAACCAGAAATAAAATAATAAATTTATAAACTTTCCAGTAACTTGTCCATCCACCAAAACTGACACGTAAGTACTCGGTAAAGTGTCAATAATACATAACACCGACAACACACATCTCAATCCCAATCCTATACTTTTACAAATGATGTACACACACGTTTCAAGATTCAAGAATTCGACGAGTTGGATTTGGATTTGGATGGATACTTGTGATGAGTTGTAAATAATAAATGTGAAAGAGCTGAAATAAAAAGTATTTACCACAATTTGGATGACTTGGTGAGGTCAAAGTTCAAAGAGACTGGGGAGAGAGAGAGAGTCCAAGAAATCGGGACGGAAATCTTTTAGCTAGTCTGACGTATGCTAAAATTTCAATTTACCAGTTTTTCTCTCATAATAATTTTCACAGTTGTCCGTCATTGACATTTGTCTGTGTGTCTTCTCTGTGCAGTTTTATCTTCCACTGCTCCATATGCCTTCTTCATCAGTTACACGTACCGGCTTCCACTTCTTGGCCACTTGCCATCTGTCTGCGGCCAAGAGAAGGGTTCGGTCAGTGACCTCGGGGGTCAAAAGATGGCACTGAGCAACATTTTGCAAATTCAGTCAACATTCAGTCTTCAGCCTTCAGCCTTCAGATGTGGGCTCTGACACGAGGGGCTTTTCAAATATGACGACCAACAAAAATCTCCCTTTCTGCCCAGTTTAGGTACCAATTCTGGCAAAATCCCATAATTCCATATTTTTCCATTTGCCTTTGGCATTTTGCACTATTTTAAATAACATAGGTATTGATAGAAATATTTTTCGTTTTTTTTTTGAAAACGCAGTGCTTTTGCAATCTTTCACAAAATTAAAGTCTATTCCATTTAGTTTTATTATTTTTTATAAATTACTAATTGTGTTTTTGCACTGTTTCAGGAATGTAACATCTACATAGGTAAGTTATGTTTTTTTGTGGAAGAGCTACACTATGTTTTGGCTCTGTTTGTTTCAAAAACGGATAATCTATTTATTTTTATTTTTTTTTACAGACCAGAGAGACCTATCTTTACTATTTGAAATGCTAGTTCAAATGCAAGTTTCATGTTTGCATTTACCTAAAATTGCAAGCTAAAATATATCTTTCTATATTTCTGTTGTTTATTAATTTATTATTGATGAAACAGTTATTATTACGTTTATGCACTGCGTTTCAAAGGGGTAAGGGTAAATTACATAATTTGTTAGAAATTAGAGAAGGGAGAAGAGCTGCTTTATGTTTTTGCACTGTTTTAAAAGGTTAAATCAATGAATATATAGTTGGTGTCTATTTCAGTTTTTTTACAGAGCTAATTAGTATTACCGTTTTTGCAGTTTTCCTAGCGTTATTTTATTATCATTTTTGCCTAGTATGAACAAATGTCAATATTTGCATGTTTGCTCTTTGTTCAAAGCGTTATGAATCCATTGTATTGCTTTCAGTGAAATAAAAATATTTCTTCTCTCTCCATGAAATGGGAAGCCGTCATATTTGCCAGGCTCCCCCCAAAGCAAAACATAAGCCCTGTCTATACCTATACACCCTGTGTGTGCACAATTAATTTTAATGAAATACTGGCTCACTTGCTTATGGTTGCTGCTGCTGCTGTTGCTGTTGGCTCTCTCGCTGATTATTAGTGCTGACTTAACTAAACTGACTAGTGAATTGAGTTTCAATCTATATGGTCTCTAAATCAGACTGTTCCTTCAGTTCAGTTGTAGACGAATACACTAAATAATAATTTTTCAGAAGAGCGTTCAAAAGTTGAGAGTTGAATGCCAGTTTTAATAAAGTAGTAAATAAAAATCCTTTGTCGTAACTATTTCTATCAAAATTTCAATTCCGCAGTTCCCGTTTCCATTTCCCGTTCTGTAGTAGTTCTACAACTAGTTGTTAATTCACAAATAATTCCTCCAACTGCTGCAACTCCACAACAAAAATTCTCTGGGGCCAAATTTTTTCAAGTTGTATGTCAACACTTCTACGAACCAGTTGAACCATGGCTGAAAAGTAAGTTTCAACTTATAATTTTTGAGTATCTACTTGTACTAACAGTAAGTATTTGTTGTCATTCAGTGTATCAGTATCATCAAATCTGTTTATTGATTTTGATTTTGGATCTTCCTGCCCATGATTGGGATTGGTGCGTTAATTAAATTGTAAATAGTCGAGATAGTGTGTCCCGTTCTACAAAAAATATGGATATCAATTACTGACTCTTGATCAATCTATCTATCTGGTTTTGGTTCAGTTAATAATTATTGCAGTTTACAGTATTTTCTGCCATGACTAATGATTGTGTGTAGCTTCGTACTTGATAAGTATAAGTATGTACTTCCTTGGTTTTTTTTGTACGACGCAGATTATCATTTTATCATATCGTTAATATCATTCATCATTGATCATCAGCTGTTAAGCTGATTGTGAGCTTGATAGACGAGTGTAAGGACTAATGCCATCAGGATCAGGACGATTCGTAATGGTGAATGGCAACTATGCAACGGGCAACGATTGACGATGAACGAGATCCATCCCAAAAATATTGCAATAATTATTGTTTAGTGCATATATAGATTTGCACAGACGGACAAAATCTGTAACCTTCATTTGTGTATTTATTCATGAATGATGTAAATTTGCATTCATTTTTATACTTGTGTGTATGCGGATAGTTGGTTTTGCTTGATGCAACTACAAACTAGCCACACATCACAGTTATTGACAATGGTGTGTGTTATTGATAAATAGATGAGGACAGTTTAATAATACTGCGTGCATTTTTTATGCTAAATCGGGGGTTATTATTACTTCAAGATACCCTCCACCCAAAAAGCCTGTTAATAACAATCTAATTAAATATCATTTAAATAGCTTGTCTGATTGATCAGAACTATAAGATGATGAACACTAGGATATTTTCTGTGTACCTAAAATGCATTGCGATTTAGTCGCTTGTGGTACTTAATTTGATTCATACAGGCGTGCTTTGTCATCATGCGTTTCAAAATATTTCGTTTCCCATTGTTTATTATCGTCGTAGTATTTATAATTTGTCTGTGACCTACGGTGCAGCAAAATGCGAGCTAAAACTGTAAAACTAAATGTATAATATTGAAATATGATGTGGAAATGACAACAAAGCAAGTTATCGATAGATGGGTTGGGTAGTCGGGTTGGAGGAACATTTAAGTTGCCACTAGTCTAATGCTAGCACATAAATAAAGTCCCCTATAGAGTCATTGTGTTCTTTTATTAAAGCTCTACAGTGACTTATAAATCTTTGTGTTTGTGAGCAGGCAGTTTAACATTACGACTCATTATATTTTTAGGTATTTATACGTTACCCCTAGATTAACTTCAACCAGTCAGCCGTACAAATGTGGCGTATAGTTCTAAGCATGTTAACATTATAGAGGATATATAGTTCCCCGTTGCAAAGAAAGATAACCTTTATTCAAACGAAACAAAGCTGACACTGTAAAGATACCAGGAAATTAAACTCTAGGTTTAATACTTTTAGTAAGTAAATCGAATACAATATAGTATCCACAATGTGCTGTAATCTGTCTAATGTGCAACAACAATGTAATTCTTAAAATAATGTTTTTATTTGTGTTGCTATTACGAATATATATCTGTTTTGAAAGGAATCTGAGCATTAGAACTTGCTGACTGCAATTAATGATACATTTATACCTATATATGGTGTCACGTGTGGTCACCAGCAGAGTAGTTTTAAAACAATTAAATACGTGAGCAACAATGGAACTCCTATAATAATCTTCAACACTACAAATGAAAATGTAATAATTTATGGTCAAGAAAGATAACCCTTTGTTCTCAAAGGCGGACTTTGAAATGTAGAACGTAGTACATAACAGTTTTTAACTTTTTCGTGTATGCGACAGTCAGTTTTCAAAATTCTCATTGTCATTCGTGAATACTGTTTGGGTGTGCTGCAGGTATATATATATCTAATCAACTTCTTTCACATATTTAGAGAACCATCATCTTCTCCAACCAAGGCTTCTAGTCCTAAAAAGAAGCCCTCCACCCCGACTAAATCTTCAAGTCCGACAAAAGAAACTCCATCGTCTCCTACCAAAGTGTCAAGTCCAACAAAGGAACCTCAAACTATGGCTACAGAAGAACCAAAGGAAGTTAAGCAAGTTGAAACTCCAGTGGATGGAGGAGAAGGTGATGCTGGTAGTTGGGGAGGTTGGTTTAGTAGCACTCTCGGAGCAGCCAAAGAACGTTCCACGGAAGTGTTCAATTATTTGAAGCAGGATTTGTCGGAATTCACAGAGACAGTACAAGAAGCTGGTAGAGAAATCAAGGATAAGTTAAAACTTGAAGACACTGTGCAAAAAGCTGTCACATCTGTGGGCACCAAAGCTAACGTTATTTTTGAGCAAATGTCTACCATTTTTGGAATCGGCCCCGATGACGATGATGAAGAACTCGTAATGGGACGACCGACGCCACGCACACGAGTTCGAGTAAGTGTTTAGTTGAACATTAATTATAATTAAGGCGCGATCACTCCAGCTGTTATTTTTCTGCACATGAGTTTCGAAGTTTTCCATGTTTGTTTTTGAATGTTTTCTAGGCAAAAATTTACACTATGTCATATGATGAGTCGCTGTTCCTTGAAGATCCCAAAGATATCGAAGATTATGAAAGATGGATGTCTCACTTTGACCTGGAGGAGGAAAACGAGGAAACTGTTAATTTGTTGGCTCATAATCCGCACCTACAAGAACAGTATACGAACCTCGTTCCCAGTAAAGTCTCTCACTTGGTCTTCTGGCACAGATTTTATTACTTGGTTCATCTAATGTTAGAAGCTGAGAAGAAAGCAGTAGCATGTGCTGCTCAACCTGTAGCCGCATCTACCTCTTCAGAATCTGAAATAAACATTCAACCCGATGAAATTAGTAAGTTAACGGATCCTGAAAAAATTAATTAGCCAATGCATATTACGTTGTTAGTATATTGATTGCTTAGTATATTGTTGGTTACTTAATAATAAAAATGTAATTATCTAAGTTGGTTGTATCTGGTCAGCGTAGCTGAGATGGTACTGCCATATACATAGTCGAGTATGTCGGTTTATTTTGCGAGTTTAATCTTTTATCTGACATAGTTGGTACTTAAAAAACTATTTGGCTACTCTATGTAAGTACTTATTAAAAATGCAGTAGTGTGTACGACATGTGTACAAACCGCTATATATATAATGTATCAATTAGAGCTAAAATAGTTGACAAACTTCAATGATGACACATTAACTGCAACTCATTTGTGAGCTCAAATTATATACGCTATTCCGAGAAACCGTCATCGTTTTATACGTACTTACCCCGTAAGATGCTACAATGTTAATATATGATTCTAAGGAGCAATGGCTATTAAATACTTTTTATTCTACTTCAGAAATTTTTAAAACTCACAACTAAAGTTAATGTTTGAGTTTGGAGGATTTGTTGTTTAAGATTATTATTGCATCAGCAGTATGTTGCATCTTAAGGGTCAAAATATTATTTCTTCCTTACATTACAATTCAGTGGCAGTTTTCTTGATGGCTGCGAAAAAGAATCACAAATATGCAGAAAAAAGAGAAAGGAGTTGAGGTTTGGCTTACTACTATAAAAAGAGGAACTTTACTTAAAAAACTTGTGCGGATTGTGAGCTCTCTGTAAGCACCTTCCTTCGTATGGTGCACAGTAGTGCACGGAATGTGTTTGAATTGCTGTCGAAAACCACATTGCATCGACTGGTTCCCCTTCACCAATTCTACTTCCCATCAGCGTCTAAGAATTCATTAATTTTACTTTACACGTTGGAGGTTTATGTTATTTTCTAATCATGGTATGTCTTATATGTATATCAAACATAAATGTTTTAAGATTTCAAAGCAAGCAAAAAGCATTTACTAATACCACTGTGTCACATTCATGAAATTGTTTTTAAAGCTATGTAATTATTCGCTTAGGAAAATGTACATTAATGTTACCTGGTTTGCTTGTTTTTGTATGCGGTTGATTTTTTTTTGCTCCGTGCTATTCTTGTTGTAGACTTAATTTTTTGTTACATAGTTCCTACTTCGTTCTATATGTACGATGGAAGAATTAAAAGTTGTTATTATCTTACATTGCTGGTTGTTAACGAAGTGTAGTAGCGTATTGACATAAGTCAGAACACTTCATTTACTTGGTTGTTTTAGGCTATAATAATCTTCCCGGTAGACTAATAGTGTCTACGATATATGTAATTGTAAATGTTATATGTTATTCCTTAATTATAGTTGGAGACCCAAATTTGGTCGAAATTTCAGAAGAAGATCAAAAACGTTTATTGGCAGAGTACGAAGAAGAAATGAAGAAATGTGATGAAGACTCCGGGCGCAATTCCCGTCGTTCCAGTGGTAACATATAATTTATGTTTATAGACCTTTCTTTAGTTTCAGAAGCTATGGATACTTTACCATAAATGTCCATAATTGTTTCCGTTTTTTTACATTTTTTATATCGTTTCTTTCCATTTTAGGCCCCCTGTCCTCCTCCTCGTCTAGCAGCTTCGCCTTTGTAACCCACGACGCTTCCACTGACGAAGTCAAAGTGGAATAATAAAAAAAAGACCAAATGACCAGCTAGCCTCTGACTTGGTTAACCGGTAGAAAGTGAAGGGTCAGCGTAATAATAATGTGTAGAAAAATTTAGATTTCCAACACAAGACTCTGCGAAAGTCAATCAAAAGAAACAAACAAAACTAATTAAAAAAAATGTTTGAAACCCCTCCCCCCCCCCCTCCCCCTCCCCCTTTTCTTGCGTACCACATTGTAATAATGATCGAGTAAAATTTGTGTTTGAAATATTAGGTTGAAAGTATTCATTTTAAAAAAAATTTCGAGTTCAGCCCAAGCGCACAGTGATTCCTGTGTTTTTACACTGTGTTGGGGTCATCTTAATGTTATCACATTTTATGTATCATACTGTAACAAAAAATTACGTATAAAAATTGCGATAGGATAACTGTATATGCTAAGTTTTAATATAAGATGTAAGTCATAATTATGTATATGTAAATGATAATGTACTACAAGAGTGCCTTGTATTCGAATCGCTCGGTGATTTTATACATTCAATATTTTCAATAAAAATGATTCTTCAGTCGCGTCAGCAATCATTTTTAACGTAATTTATATATTTGTAGAAAGAAGCACTGTTACTTTTGTATCAGCATAAAGGGGTACCTACCTATCTATTATCTGTATACAAGTGCATATGTAGTACACCCGTAGGTACGTGCATACGTCCACGGTTTTTTTAGTGGGTAATTATATTTTTATTTCTTATGGCGGCACTTTTTCTCTTTCCTTTCTTGACAGTGACAGTAGAAACGTCAATATTAATGATTATCTAGCGAGCACAGTAGCTCACACCCACAGTCAATACTAGTAGTAGTAGTAGTAGTTTTGCGGTGACAAATATTTAAACCGGGTTATGGGTAGTGCTATGTTTGGGGTACATGTTGAGATTTGTAACCTCAAATTAAATTTCTTCACACCTCGAGGAGAGCAATGAAAAGTGCTTCACTGGTATGTATCTGTTGGGCTGAGTGTGAATAATAGATATACCTACCAATGGAGATGGAAGCCGCTGAATAGTCTGTGTTGGTCTGTCTACCTCTGTAAGTATGTGTGAAGTGTAAATAAAAAAAGAAGGAAAGAGAAGTTAAGTAGGGCAGCAGGGAAAAGAGTTTTGTAGGTACATAGTGCTTTCTGATGCCTCACTGCACTGACTGTCGAGCTCATCATCATCATGGATGGTTTCATTCCCTGTTTTCATCAGTTCTTCTGTAGCATCTGACCCGACAGCATCTTTCTTCTGTTCAGTCTGTCTTGGCTGTATCGTTCGTTCGTTTGTTGTTTGTTTTTTTAATTCAAGCACAGCACACAGGTGTGAACATGCTATCTCTACTGACATAGGACTGTCTGTTGTGCACATTTTCTCGCTTCCCCCTGAGTTATGTTGTGCTGCTTTGATCATATTATTAGCATCCCTCCCTTCCCATAAATCATCGTTACTTGAATGGTAGACAAAGGAAAAGTGTGTAGAAAAGTATATTTGTCTCATGCGTGGTGACAGCAACAGTTGTGGTTGTTCTTGTTATTTGTGGTGTTTCGGGCTTGGCGTGTGATCTATCATTTTGAAGGCGTACAATAGTTTTTCATTTTTACTTGTTTACCTCCGTACAACGAAATTATTTCAATTACAAAAATTAAACTAAATTATTATGCGTCCTAATCAATTATTGGTTACACGGTGGTAAAGGTTACAGTGATCACGACGAGTGTTTTGTGTTGGAGTGCTTCTGTACTAATATAGTGCATGTTCCTGTGAAATGAAGAAAACCCGGGTGTCTATTGGATGGTTGGGGCATGTCCTTACTGCCCTTGCCGTTATTATATTTGTAAGTGAACAAGAAAGAGAGGACTAATTAAAATTCGTCAAATTAATGCTACATATTTTTAGTATTGGCTTCCACTGAGTAATTGATTCAATTTAGTGAGTTTTTGCTAAATAATTACCATTTAATTTGTTAATCACTGAGACGAATCAATTTATTCATCAATATCATGAACGTCCCACATATTTTCAAAATCATCATGACTCTTAGTTTAACTTTTACATTGAAACAGATCTTACTTGCACAAACTGAAAACGAAAAGGTTGGCATAAATCTATAGAATCTGTATACAGCATGTGCCTACGTCTATGTAGGCACATGGATAATGGATGCAGCTCATAAGAATGCACAGTTAAAGGAACATTTTTGGATGATTGGCATTATTGAGCTCGTTTAATTAAGGAGCTATTAAACTAATTTTAAAATTGTAAGGGGCGTAAGAGGAATTCATTATATGTACTTATGGGTTTTGACTTTTATTTCAATTGATAAATCAACGACTGTGAAAGCATGAAATGTTTTTTTTTAGGGCTAAACGAATAAAAATAAAAAGCGTGAAACTAGAGTAACTTAAGTGAAGCACTTTAGCCTCAACGAGCTGTTCAAGTGTTCAAGTACATAGTATTTTTATGACTGAACATTATTGCACTTACTACAATGTATATATATCTTAAGCTCTATATCCATTCTATTTAGCGCAATAATAATTCAAGCCTAAAGTTATAGTATAAGCCAAGTTTTAGAATCAGAATGCGTACGTATACTCAGTTTAGCCTTTTTTGCACGCTTATATACTTACATCCTATATTATTATAGACATACTCCCATCGGCTGTAGGATTTTCGTACAAATTTTGCATCTACTGCATTTCTAACTACTTTTTTATTGTTCATTTTCCTACAAAACAAAACATCTGTCTATGAACTGCATTGGAATTTGGAATGACTATAGTGTTCACTGTTCACCGTATGTGCAACTCTACTTGCTCCCACACTCATAGGGTCCGTAAAGTGGCAAAGTACAGTACAGTACAGTACAGCATAAATGCTCAATACAGCTAGAGAATTTTGCATCATTATGTTGTTATTATACTAAAGACCCGAAGGATTTCCCAACCAGACCAGTGTTCGTCCACTCGCACATTGTTATAGTCCTCATTTTTTGAGATACATTTTTACTCGATTTTTACGAAAGACAGGAAGTTCATTGGCCATATATCCGCTCTTTTTTCCATGTGAATTTCAATGTCATAGTCAAAATGTAGGTAGATGGATGGTAGCTGAAGCTAGTTAACTATATTTACTATCTCACTCACTCACTACAGTCAATCAGTACATGTGATCGAGTTGTGCGTGCAGAGGTGGTCAGGACAGGAGAGTTGGTTAGAGTCATGATGAATGATTGTTATTGTTACACTATTATTCATTATTTGCCAAGTTTTCTCACCTACAATTACAATTCTTTTTTTTTTCTACATGATTTCTGTTAATTTCATGAATTTCAGTTGGTGGGATGCACTATCATCGGCTATGTGGCATGGATTCTCTCAACGTCTGTCTCCATACAAAAGTTCCAGTCCGGCACTCTGGTAATTTCTTAATGACATTTTCATTCTTGTCAACTATTTTCTCTTTTGCAGCACAGCACAGGTGTTATTCCAAACATTAATTTAATAATTAATGTAGCCAAAAGTTATCAGATTGTCTCCCATTATGCATCAAAAGTCATTATCAGCAGCTTGCTTGCTGTCTACTGAGACATAACCTGTAATTATATATCTTTAAGTAAAATCTTACGGAATCATAGGACAAGAAGTGTCGACCTATGATACCGAGGATAGAGGATTCTCCCTGCAGGATTTATGATTATTTTATGACGGCTTTATATCTCCTTTCTTCCTTTCTTTCTTCACCTAATTACCCAGTTTAAATGCCTGTAGTGATCAACCTTCCTAAGTAAATTTTGTAAAATTTTTCATTTAATATAGAATATCCGTTCTAGTGCTAACTCACTTAGGATTTTCACACATTTGTTTTGTAGTTGACTCGATCACAGTGATTATAAAAAGTAAGTACACAATATAAAATAAATTATGAACTGCCATAATTATTTCTTGATGGTCTCGCCAACATTTTCCTAATGCAATTCTATCTGATTTTCTTATGTCAATTCATTAAAAAACTTGTTGCTGCATGTAATTAACTCCAACAGCGACTATACATACCAGTTTCTCAACTGACTCTCTTCTCGGGTTCTCAGAGTCTGTCACTCACGTCGTAGCACATGGTAATTATAGGTCGACACTGGTAAAAGTTTCAAGATTAAAGGGCAAGTACCTGCCTGCGAGTGAGTGTAGAAGGTTCAAGAGTTAAAGACCCACTAGTATCAACAATGGCTGTAATTTTGTAAACTTGTGAATTATTGCAGTCTAGTTTTTGAAAGGTATTAGAGGCACTTGTGTGCATAATTAAGGTTATGGTTATTTCAGAAACAGACAACTAAAGCTAGGGTCTACATACATTAGTCAAAACAAATTGAAAACATGGCAGATGTGAGTGGTTGCATTACAATATGGGATACAGAGTCACAGATAAAGGTTAAGACCTTATTAAGGTGTAAAAAAACCTAATTAGTATTAATTTTGAGGTTACACCAGCAAAGAATAAGGTTCGAAAATTATTGTATCCTTTCGCCAATCCACTACATGCCATGCCTGTAGTGTGACATACTGCTTTAGGCTTTTACTCTCCGACGAGAGATTACGAGAGAAAGACAAGAAAATCAAATAAAAACTTTTTAAAGCCTTTAAAATGCTTTCTGTATCAGTGCTGACTGTACCTATAAAATAAATGCATCTGCGGAATAGCGGGATTAAACTGAGCTTTATCACGTTTAAATTAAACACGCTAAACCTTTTGCTGTAGATTACCGATGATACAAGCGTAAATTGTTCTTGAACAAATACATAGGTAAATATAATTAAATATATCTTCGGCCGACGTCTGTCGCTATATAGACTGTCCGTTGGTCTATAGTTTATAGACATTGGGACTGTATTACAGTCAGTAATTTGTACCACCACTGCAACGAACCTGTAAACACAGTAAAAGAATAATGTTGCTCATGGCAATTAACTCTGACACATTACAGACATATGTAGTTGTAGGACATACAAAGTTAATGATAGTACGGACACATGTGACTGCGGCTACCCATCCACATGCTTTATGATGCCTTATGGACTTGCAGTGATGAGTCGAAAATTAATCCTTAATCTAAAATCCGCTTTCTTGACGAAAATCCTAAATGATTCTCATCATTCATCCTTTCATGTGCTTATTCGCTACGATCTTCCCTCTCTCATCACGTTGCAGACTGCAGACTGCAGACCCAGACTACTGCAGTGCCTGTCAAGCATTGTTGGTGTAGTTTACACAAAAGTATTTCATTGCCACTTTTTGATTGTTCGTTCTTGAATCGGAATCACACTATATTCAGAATTCAGACCGGCGTAAGTACCTGGGAGCATCATTGACTTTTGTATAGTCAGAGTGTTCAAGTCGCAAAAAATACACAGATTTCTAACTAGTAAGTTGTTCTCAAAGACGTTCTTCAGTCTTCATTCTTCATCTCCATTGTTCGTTACTTCATGTTTCGTTAGAACCAGCCAGCAGCATCATCACCAGCTCAAAGGAGTTCTTTCTATTCTGATTTTTGAGCAAGCCGAACGAAGCCCTATGCTGGATGCCTTGTGTAGGGTACAGAATCTTCCATCTTTAGTGGCTACCATCTTCCATGTCATGTCAGATGTCAGTTTCAGGAGGTGTCTGTAATTTCCAGATATAGCCCAAATCTCCGTCCGTTTTGTATGGACTTTACAATTTACATCATTAATCATTGTAGGATTGAGGATTGAATTTAAATAATTCTCCTTACTTAGGTACGTTCAACGTTGGACGTTTACGCCCATGTTCACCGGAATACTTTACGGAATAGGTTGTAGGTAGTATTTTTTTTGCTCCTCCTGATAATCAGCAGGTACGTCAAAGACATTTTTATTTCATTTATAAAACGATGAATGAAAAGTGCTTTGGCTTTGAGTGCATTTACAATCTGGTACAAGGATCTTTGCAAATAAAAGTAGGTACTTTGATGAAGTAAACGGCGTCGTTCAAACGCTCAAGACTGTAATTCGCACTTTGGATGATGATGATAGGATAGAACAGTCGCAGTATACATTGTACTTAGAGGTAGTAAATCTTAAAGGAAGCAGCCTGGCACACGCGGATGTGATGATAAAAACAAACACCAGAGCTTCTGGCGACACATTTTATTGTTCTTAGACAAGAGTTTGCACTCAATCTTCCCTTCTGTCAGATATAATCAGATTTTTGTTGAATTTATGGAAATTACGTACTTCTTTGGAATTAAATACTGACTGTCACTGTATGCTTCGGACTTTCACTTACACAAGTAATAAGGAAGCAAGAGGGAAGATTGGATTAGAATTTAAGGTATTTTTACAGGTACTTTGACTGTTAATTGTAATTAAAAACAAACCCAAACATTTCCCGCCTTGCCCTCGACAAGAATCAGATGTAAGTTTCGCGACATTTTGATTTCCAATTCATCCTCCATTTTAGGATCAAATTATGAACGCTTTCAAAACATCTTGTAACTGTTTCTTTCATAAAATCTCCATTTAAAATGGAATTGAAAATATGGAATAGAATAAGCAATTGATGAATTTTGAGCCGTATGTTTTTAAAATGATCATCAATGAATATTTTTGCCTTGAATGCAGTCGATTTCGATTTAATATAATACAGTGTATTGAAATGTTCCATAGCTTTGATTTCTTTTTTAATGAGGATGTCGAGTGAATGAATCTATCAGTATTTTGGTGTTTTCTACTGTTACATACTGCACGTATGCTATATGGTAAAAGCATATAGCTTGCTGCTACAAATTTGGATACATCCTAAAGTCTAGTTAGTCTTGAACTGAACCGATTTACTACTGACAACCCACATGAAATATTTCTACACAATATAAATACAATTTTGCCACGTCATGAAATTCTTCCACACATATGCATGCTGCATATGCAGTATGCATTGTGCATGATGTGAGAAAAGGAATCATGATCACTCTGCATTTTTTGAATTCTAAATAATGACTTCCTTTTTCACTCTACCTAATTTACAACAAATTCATTTCACATTTGTAAATATAATTGTATCATATGAGAAAGTCCCCCACTCTCTTTGTTTGTGGTTTTTCTCTATGTGGCTGTCTTATATTGTGTCTGTCTCAAGTGTGAATTAAATACTATTACCTTTTCGTTGGTCGTACTTCACAGTTATTATTGAAAGAATGGTTCTTTCCAACCTCTTCAGAGGCTTTCATGAATGTAATTTATTAGTTTGTTAACGTGGGGTTTTTTATTAGATCATGTTGTTATCGTTAGCATGCAAAGTACGCGTCAGGCACTTTAAAGTCACTCATGTATAATCTTAAAAGCTTCTGTACACACTTAATTTAAATAATTTGACTATGCCTAATACACCTCCAATACTATACTGAGACAGGCATAAGTATACAGACCACCAGACCACCTCTAAGTAATGGCAAGATGGCAAGAAATCCGTTTTTAGTTTCTTTTACACAGCAGTATAGTGCAGTGCTGCAGTGAGAGAATAGCCTCATAAAAATCTTGGCTGTAGACTAATTCACAACTGTCATAACTGAACTAATTAAATATCTGCCCTAGCACGACAGGACAGGACCCGTGTATGGCACTATGACAGACTTTTTGAGTCTCAGTTTATTTATGAGAAGAAGAAGACACAGTGGATGGAATTCGTGACCGTTTGCTTAGAATAAAAGCATGGCTCGTCATCTTCAGCCTTGGTCACATTTGAGACAAATGTAATAGAAATACCTGTATAGAACCTGTACGAGCAGAATGTTTGATATAAATACCTGTAATTATATATTATATCTCTTTTAGTACGGCTAATGCCATTGAATTTTCAGGTATAGAATTTTTCAGTGTTAAAGATGCGTATACTACTCTGTAATTGCATACCACCAAGGGAAATCTTGTGAATTCAAAGAAATATACATCTGCCATTGGAGTTGGGTGACATTGTTTATACTGCTGTACTAACAACTAACACTAACGCATAACGGTACGAAATGGATGTGTAGGTCTCTATATAATTTCCCATCAAAATTCGATATTCCTCCATGGCATGGCATGGGCAGTCAAATTATACGCTGTGCAATGCAATGGAGTAGACAGGGCCGACTGTGTCTATGTATAAACAGGATTATATTTTCTCACATAAATCACCTCATACTTCCGTGAAATCTGAATCTGAAATGGGAAAGCACAAATAGAAACTTGAGGGATTACAAAAAGTATATCCATTTACCTATACAGATGACAGGTACACGTAGGAAACTGAAAAAAAAATAATCATGATTTGGTCAGATATCCAAGTGCCAAGTGAAGACGTTTCCAATGCAATGGAAATAAAGCTCACCTGTTCGCATTAGCTAAATAAATACAATAACTGGCAGCCACAGCCACTGCACTCTTTCAAACTCTTATATTTTGGGGTAAAAAAAAGCGTGTTGACAAGAACGGAGGACAGTTTGGGAAGTGAGACTGATGGAAATGTTATATTTAATTCATAGCTCGAGACAGTAAAGTGAAATCCGCGGTTTCAGTTACATCCTATGAACGGACACATGCTGTGACTTTTATGATTTAGCTGTGTAAGTACTAACATTTGTTTATGCTCTCAACTTTTCAACTTTCAGTTTTAAAATTCCGTTGAGTGGTTAAACGATTTTATGAGCGGAGTCTATGTATTATTAGTACCTATGCATAGTACCGCTGTAATTTCTTTGAATGTACAGTTTTTTTTTGACACTATCATCCACATCGACTTGGCTTCGTTGATACAAGCGATTCAAGTTGAGTAACTGTTATTGAAAGTGTGAGTCAGACATTAAAAGACAAAGATTTATGAGTTAAAGATTTATGTGTAGGAAAATGGGATGACAGGGAAAACAAAGTGTGCTTATTACAACACAGATAACTAATGTGTAGCACCTGCGTCTCACACACACGCCACACCACACCAGTAGTGCAAAGCCAATAAGCACTGCAAGGTAGTGACTCCCTTTTTTTAAATACTTGGAAAAAGTCAATAGAAAGAGTAACTTGAGCTGCATTGCAATCGCAAGACTGGTATTATTATATTCTAATATAAAAAAAAACTTAAACATGATTCTCAAGAAATAATCAAGGTTTATTTATTTTTTCATAAAAATCCGACTCAAGAGTCAAGACTCAATTGTATGTAAAGGCAGTTCTTGTTTTTCTATTCACAAAGACATGAGGCTGACAGCCGTGCCGTTCCCACGCTGTTATTGTATACTTTATAGCTTTTTCTGCAGTCTGCATTGAGTGTATTACTTTTACTTACTTGTTGCTTGGAAGCCTTTAAAAATATATTCTTCTTTGTTTCTTGAATTGAAGTTTAAATAATCATGTTGGCTCTGTCTGTATTCCCTACATATCCGTTTTGTTTGATGTAGGTACATACTATGTTAGATAGATTATCATTCCGTCCAATTCTACCCTTTACCCTTTATACTAATTACCCTGAGGTTTTCCCAAGTAGCATTATACATATGTATATATATTTTACTGTTTTCTATAATCTCCTTCAATGTCTAGCCCGAAGCTATTAAATACAATTAATTACTCCGTATAGTTCTAGCCAAGGTGCTTTTGTACTCGGTTAGATTTATCTTCCCTTTGATGATTTCATTCAAATTTGAAGTGCACTGCACTGCGCATTGCATTGCATTGTACGTGCAACGTTATTTTTACACTAATACAAAATACATTAAAATCTCATCTGAATATATGTTACATTTTCTAGCTCTAGACTTTCTTAACTGATTCATTTACGGATGAGTCCACCACCCTCTCCTCTTTCCATAATTTGCGCCGCAGTCAGTCAAGCATGGTCTAAAAAAACCAGCACGGCGTAGCTGTAAAAAAATGAAATAAATGTATCGTAAAACGAAAACGTATATAGTTTTGACTGTAATGCCGATTGTACTGCGTAGATCTTGTACATATATAAATCTTGTGCATTTAATCATTGCTATATAATCATACTATGAAAAACTGCTCGTGTGTTTTACAGGTGCTAACTTACATTGTGATCGGAATAGGATTCTCAATGTTCTTCACCGGTTTGGTTGGCTGGGTGGCCGGGGCCAGTGAGACTGCATGTTCCATCAGGCTGGTTCGTTATCCTTTTAATTCTTTCGTATATATTTTAAGGGCATCTGCATCTATCAGTTTCAGAGTTTTCAGTACAGCCTCTCAACTGTTTTACGCTTCTAACGCGATAATCCCACCCCACCACCACCGCCCCACCTTTTTATGCTTGTAATTCATTTATCTAGTTTCCAAGATAACTACGAGGAGCTGGGTTCTTGATCTTCTGTGTCGATGTTGTACAGCACAACTTCACTATCTCTACAATAGAACGATATCTTCGCAGAGATTTGGGCGTATTAAACTCCTTGCTACAATTTCCTTAACAACACTCCTCACCAAATCCTTATAAAAATGTTTAATCTCTACACACATAATACATAAGTAGGTTTTTTCCTCTGTGCCCTCAAAACATCTCTCTTGGTCAGCCACAACTGAAGGTGTAAATAAGCCTTTGCACAGATTTCTTACTTTTGTGGGTGCATACATGGCTACCGCTGCTGTCTTCCTTTAGTCTTTTACTAATGGTATTCCTAAAAGCTTTAGCTTTGTTGCAAAAAAAGTTAAAAAGTTGTATCTATCTCACGGAAGACGAAAGATCCCCCGAAAAACAAAAAAATAATTTGAACAAGAAAAAATGTTTTATCACTACATGTTTTTATGGGTATATTAATTCTAGTTACAACAAAAAGATTCAAAAGGATTTTTTTGCATTATGCTTTAATTAAGTTTTTTTGTGGGTGCGATTCCATTTCATTTCATATAGTATATTTCTTGTTTTAATGTAAGTGCGGTGGCGGTGGTGGCATTATGAGTTACGGTAGGTAAGGCAGCTTTGGGTTTTATTTCCTCATTTCACACAATTTGACGTCAAGGAAACACCACCACCTGTCTACAGTCTACAGTCTGCTGACGTCTGATTTCTGATTAGGTGGTTTCAAAATGTGTGGATTATATGACGCGAAAAGAAACTGCACGTTGTAATTTGCTCGCTCAAATACTATCTGTCTGTACTGAACAGTCGTTGAAATTTTGCACATAAACAAAAACAACAATGCAGAGATACAGATGTACTCAAGTAGTTTGTTTGAGCAAGAATAATGATGCAGAAGCTATTTGTATTTACCTAATTTTGTGAGTGGATGGAAGAGGAAATGAATAATTTGTGACTTTTATTTTGTTCTTTGATTGGGCTTTTACACAGTTTATCGTGATGGTTGTTATGAGCGTAACGTCTGCCATCGGAGGAGTGCTCGCTCTCCAAATCGCACGCATTGAGGTATGTCAACTTCAACTTGTGTCATCCTCTCACTTTATAAACAAAATCTTTTCTTAAAATTCTTACAATAATAATTAATGGGCAACATGCACAGGGATGTAATACCAGTAGATAGAAAGGACTCTGTTCAAATATACATACTGAGCCCTTTCTTATAGTCAAAATATATAGTCAAAATTCTCAAAATGCATGAAGGAAATAAACTGAGTGTAAAGTGCTGTTAGAGATCGACGCATGCATGGAGAGAATAAAAAGTAAAACTGATCATTATGCCTGTATGTATGTTGCCAGTACTGCACTTGTGTTTGTATTCTGACTAGTTAGTAGGCACTTTCTTATTGTTAGATGTATGGCGTAGGACAGAGTCATAAAATAAAAAATCTGCGATGACAATTGAGACATTTTTCACCAAGATGACGAAGCATCCAAAACGATGCGCGATGAAACAAGAGCAAGAAACATTTTAGTCACGAACACACAAAAACCGGCGGTGTATTAGTTCACAATCCTTCTTGTCTTTGGCAATGACATGGAACTAAATGCAATTATTGTAGCTTGATTGCTCCAAAGACTTCCACATATATGTAGATCTCGATCTCTTCAATTACTACAATTCCCATGCTCCACTATTGACTACAGCCTAGGATTACTACTGATCATAGATCATGAAAGCGACAGTAGATATTAAATAGTGTCATCGTGTCATGCGAAGAAGTCGTAGAGGAAGAACTCAACAATAATAACACATCTAGTCCTAGCGCCGACGTACATATAATCGAGTAAATTACGATAAAAAACGGATCGACAAAATTACAAGGAACATTAACTTCAACTGTTTTTTTTACTGTATGTGGTCTGGGGTTTTCACGTTTTTATTTCAGCTTTGACATTAATATTTAAATCTGAATCTCACATGGCCATGGGTTTGCCAATTTTCTCTCAGTTTCCCTTAAAAACGTATATGTACCCCTTCAAATGCATTAGTGTAATTGGTAGTTGAGCTTAAATTTTTAAAATACAGCAAAATCATGTGAGACAGAGTAGCGGAAAGACAGGTAGTAAGTATACATAGCTAGGTACCTACTCATTTGTTCAGTCAGGATAATAAATAATACTTTTACAAGAAATTAATTTGTTTTCCAGAGATAATGTTACAGGGCTGCCGGCTGAGAGGGGATCATATTCGAAGCTTCCAAATGTGTATGAAGCATGCAAATTGGATTTATTTTTGCTTATATTTTACTCGCTGTGTCCGTCAAAGTCCATCAATAAACTGTAGACAAGAGCATACCTAATAGCACAGACAGGAGGCTTTATAGAACTCAAAGTCGGTAAAAGATGTGCTTTGCTATGGATTTTGATTTTACTTGAATGTAACCGATATGGAAAAGTGAAGCGGATAAATTAGGTGTAATTTTACACACATTTTGTGTCGCTAACAAACTTTTAGGTAGAACACAGAGTGATGGACTACTGCATTGCATTACACTGTAAACTATGTATGTATAACTATAACTGTAAAGCTAATCCTCAAAAGTGTAATGGTATGCTGTGCTGTGCTGTGATGTGATCCCGCTGATAGGATAGGAATCTCTTATGAACACAAGCTTTTTTTTTGTTGACTTTAAAGCTTTCTCTTGTCGTCGGCTATATGTATATATTTGATGCTAGGTAGGCCTACCACTGCGGTGCGACCATTATAATTGTACGCTTTGGCATTTGATGATGGGATTAAGCCTGTAAATTAGTGTAGAGAAAAAAAAAGAATTTCAAAAACCAAACATTCAAACTTATTGTTGATGTTGATTTATGCCATACTGCTATATCTTCAGTGGCTCGCGCCTCGACCTTACTGATGACCGTGCTGTAATCCGATTAACTTTCAATTGAAAGTCTCTCTCTCTGCATGTCTGACTGCAATTTAATTCGACGACAGCACTGGTGCACTGGAGCGTGACATATATCACTCACCTTGCTGTGCAATTCAGTTTCAGTATGAGCTGCAGGCCTATATAGCTATGGTCCATCGTCCATGTCCCAATAGCAAAGTCCTTATATATAAAAAGCTAACTTCAAAAATCACAAGAGCAGATAACATGTATGCAAATTGAAAATTGCTAACGAAATGAATCTCAATTACATGGCTTCATTATTCTACTTAAATCCAAATTGATTTTTTTTTCATTTATTTTTGGTAACTGAAGCATCATCGCACGAATGACAAAACAATTGACTTTCGCTTTACGAGATTCTAAATTTGTTTTATTTGGATTTAGACGCATGCCTCTGTACTCTACGGTCGTACGTCATAGTCAAAGCTGTCTATAACATACATATCTCTTGTTTGAGTGAAATCTCTTGAGTAATTTTTCGATTGAAGAAAAGACGGTTCTTCGCATGTTAATCTAATGGCAGTATTCCTTTTCTCTTTGTTTTTGTTGTTGTTGTTGAGACTTCTCTTTCGGTATGACTACGACTTGGTATGTCAATAATAATTGAGATAATTGTAACCAGTGGTTGTTGACTCGATTTGACTTGAAACCTGAGCTGAAACCAACACATGAGTGTGTACTGCTATACATTATATAGGTATCTTTACATTTCATTATTTGATTGTTTCAGTTGGAAGACATCCTCCGTTTTGCCTGGATGGAAGCTAATCAAAGCACTCGAAATCTCATTCAATCTTCGGTAAGTAAACAGAAATAAAGCAAATGAAATGACATGTAAATCTCTCTCTCTCTCTCTTTCTCTCAGGCTTCCCGAGGAATGCTATTTACTTTTGTACTTTTAGTCTCGTTCACATTCACAGCAGCGACAATCATCCATGCAACACATCTCGAAATAGAATGCAAAATGCAGTACAGATACAGAATTAGGCTTTAACATTGTACTAATGAATGATAATGTATCGTCTGACACGGTTGCTTGACAAGAAAAGAAATGCATGTTGTTACAATTTCAATGATTTTTCCAATGATTTCTTATAACTCGGCCTGTACTCTGTACTCGCGTCGAAAATCGCTAACAATTATTGTGATAATTATTAGTATTGTCATTTTCTTTTGGAAATATTCATTGATTATTCCATACGGGGCGTAATTTGAATGGGCACATTCTATATTACGTGGGGAAACCCTTACGCGAAGTAGCTGGTCTAATTTAATTAGAGTAGATTTTTGCAAGCGATCAAAGTGAAAAGAATCCCTTTCATTCATTTCTGAGCTACCTATACGTACAAGGATTATAAGTTAACTGACTATTTGTAAGTTAGGTTTTATATGCATTTTTGGGCTGTATTACTAGAACCATAGCATATGGATTAAAAAGTAAAATACTAATAGTGCAAACACTAAGGCTTTCTTATAAGGATTCGCCCCAGCCCCAGTAATCCATCCTGAATGTACTATGTAATATTGTGAGTACGATTTTAAATATTTGGATTGTTATTATTAATTACAGCTGAATTGCTGCGGCTTCAAAGGACCAAGAGAATTTGCTGATAACAACTACCACATGGACAATTCCTGCTATGATATTTTCCATGGGGAAAAACGCTTGAAACTTGTAAGATTTTATAAGCCCTTCTCTAAATAGTTCTAACTAACCATTTCAAATCCACAAAATGCCAAGACTTGTAAGATATTCTGTCACTTAATTAACACCTTAAGAAGCTTACATGGAAATATATACTCAAGCGTCTACACATTGACACTCATACTGTTTTGTTACGAATACGACGAGCCTTTTCCATATATCTGCACTTCACTGCGTCAGAAAAATGAAAAATCGAATTCGGAATGGTGAAGTACCTACGTAATGGTGGGGAGAATGAAGAAATGTACAGGACACACTTTCCATTGATTTACAGCTGCAATAGATGCTAATTACGATTATTAGCTCACGCACCAAGTTCCCTTTTACTGTAATCATTCTTTAAGTGATGTAGGTTGGATTTGATGTATTGTACGGGCATAATTATAATTACGACTGTATGTATGTAGGTATGTATCCGGATTAGGAAAAGATGTGACAATGCAGTTAGTTATTAGCGTTACATTCTACTAGGTATGTACGGGTACCTGCCTTGGTTGTGGAGACACAGGTATTACTATAGTAAGTACACAACAACAATCTGCAGTCTTATGCTGTTGTGATTGTGAATGCTGAGAGGATGGAATTTCGAAATGAAGCATTAAACGTGAGCACTTTCAACTTATGGTTAGTTTTGGTTTCCTGCCTGAGAAGGAATACACAAAGTTTTGACTAGAAGCACTTTTCCTTCCGTTCATTATTCTGATTAACGTATCATTATTGTCTTTTTTACTTCATAAAATGTCTTTTCTTGTGTGTGTGAAGAAGACGCGCCTCAAGCCATTGACTTGATTTGCTCCATAGGCACTTACTCCTTTAATTATGGTAATTGACGAACATCCCTGCACTTACACAGCCCATTTAATTTCGTTAGTTTTAAGTGTCTCTGACTCGGATACACACGACACGAGGAGAGATGGCACGTACTAGTATGCAGGTACATAAGGTGCCTACTTCAGACTTCAGTACACCCAAGCTTCAAGTAGAATGGAAAGGCCGGAAACACTTGATTTTTTTTGTAGACTACAAATGCTTGTGCATTTTTTACTCACAATTCACAACCCGTTGAAATGACAGCTGAAGTTGAGCCGACTTTTGTATTGAAATACCTGCTGCACTGTTACTGTTTGTACAGGTAAATAATAATGCTTCGTATCGGATCGTTCTTCAGGTTTCTGCATACTGTACACAATAAAAGCCCTTTGGCTACAAATTGTGTTGGCATTGAGAGGGGAAGTTGGAAACTGAAATTGAATTGTGCACCTTCATTAATGTTTTATGATGAGTTTATGCTTATAATAAGAATGCAGATTACAAGCTGATAGCAAACGTCCATCCTAAAAAAAACTGCTCTAATTAAATTAAAAGAATGTGAGAAAACTAATGATAACTTTTATCTTTGATTCACAGGCCAGTTGTAGTTCAGAGTTATCCAACTGGTTCGACACGAATAAATCAGTATGGGTGTCCTTAATCGTTGCTCTGGTTTTTGTTCAAATTCTTGCCGTGGTCATGGCCGCTTTGAGCCTTCATTTTTTGGGGAAAAAAGTGAAATCAACCGGATCTGGAAGTAGAAATGAATCACGCTCCAGCTCCAATCGACATCTTTACGAAGACTCAGACAATACTAGTGAAACATTTAGAGATTCTTTATAAAAATGATTGTGTAACATTACTGAAATGAGTGACAAAACATTATATTATTATTTTTTTTTGGTTATTTGTGTGATGCCATGTATTTACGAATATTTTTCACAATCCATTTCTTACGTATACTCATATACTATACCTAGAATGATTATGATACAGCAGCGTCAGAACTACATTACTAGTTTAATTATTATTACTAAAAATACAAGTGAATGGTAAACGAAAAAAATCAATGTCGTAAAATATTTTACTTTTTTTTTTAATTTTATAAGGTTTTATTCGTTTATTTTTTATAGGACTTTTGATGTGTTGTAATTATTTTGTATTAATTAGTTGTATTAGTTGTAAACATAGATTTCAGGTATGTTGTTATACGTGCAAGAGTATAACGTATCATGTTTTGTTTGGAGGATGAAAATAATTATACTATATATTATCTTGAACATTGTCCGAATTCAGTCGTCCCAAACAATATCTTTAACTGTTGTATTTTGTAAGCATAGAACAAAATAAATACATCGTGTTTGTACAAAACAAAAAATGCTATTTACATAGCCTCGTCGTCGGTTGAGTGCAAATATATAATTATCATAACATGATTCCACGAACCGAGCTTTTAATTAGAGATATTATAACCACTCCACTCTAACATAAATACAAATAATCAAAAACTACAGTTATATAGGCATTGGAAAAATCCACATTCTGAAACTGAGGTGGTTGATCTCATATGCGTACAAAACGTAATTAACCTGTAACAAAAATTACTTGCAGGAAATCTCATCGAATTTCGCAAAATCCGAAAATTGCAAAAACTACACTCCCAAGCTGTAAGGACTAATTTCTTCCCAGAATTAAGAATTACAATGCTACCATCAAAATATTTAATTGAAACACATATTACTTTTAATTAATTCATTTACTGAAAGTCAAGTAAAGTTTAGACCAACAATACTGGTAATCAACACAACGATAAATGACTTTTTTAACGTGGAGCCTCAAACGATAGCCATCTATGAAAGAGATACGCATAACAAGGACATATTACAGCAATCATACCAGCAGGTATGTATGCATATCTATTTATTTACAAACAAGCACATGGAAGTAAGGCACAACGTACAAGTGTACGAAGATACTCGGGTACGAACTACAGCCTAATCCTCACTTCCAAATGTTAATTATCACCTCAAAAATCACTAAACACAAGCAAACCGTATTTTCAACGAGAGTGAAAAGAATTCAAAAGAAAAAAACCAATTTGAAACGACAAGGCTGAACTAAAAACCCAAAATGGATTTACTCATTTTGAATCAAAATGGTTTGAACGCACAAAGAATCTGTAGTTGAATTTTATTGCATTTCAATTTAAAATTTGAAGTTACTTCGCTCAGTTCAGTAGAACTGCACAAATATGAAAAGGTGATTCCAACAATCTCAAGAGTAGTGAAGAAGACAAATTTTCCACATCTGGAGAGATTAAGATACAAAAGTCTTTCAGTTCACTTTAGATGTAGTGTGAAATACGCTTGTGAGCTGACTTTGCTTTCACAGGTCACCCTACACCTTAAGTTGTTCATTTAGTTTTATATTAAATTTACTAACACGAGCAATCACTTCATATATCGGTACATAAAAAAATGAGATGGTGAACTAATACATACAAAAATTGATGTAATGTCTACATCAAATAATAATGTACAACGCAACGTGAAGTTAAAACGAGCTTGCTACTCCTTCATTAAACTCCTCAAAACTGTAGTTTTATTGGGTCTGAGCTGTTTACAGCTTATAGGAAGCTCAATAGTTCGTACACATTAAATATTAAAAAAATGAATACGAAACTAGCAGATGCCAGGTCATAAATATACCATTTTTAAAATGTTATTTATAGGGTAAGAATATTACTAAATTGTGCCTTAATAAACGGTCTCCCCTGTCTGGGAATAATAAGTAATGACCACCTTGGGTTATGGAGAGCCAATAGTACCGGCCTAGATGCCAAGTATACTAAATAAACGTAAAAATTGAATACTTTTTCAAACCAAAAGATTTTGTGGACCATGTTTTTTGCCAGGCCAAGCTTCTTTTGCATACTTCTTTTTTCGAGGTTCGTCCGTGAATTCGATTGATACCGGAACTTGAGGAATCAATGGCTGAACTGGTGGTAAGGGCTCTTCGACTGTAATTTCTACCTCCGGAGCAGGATTCGGAAGAGGAAGTCCCAGTTTTGTTGAAAGTGAAGTAAAGAAAGGAGTTGTAACTGATGAATTCCGATAAGCATCATCTTCAGGAAGATCATCATACAGACTTGCAACACGCGGAACATAATGCTTCGCAGCAGGGTTGGGAACAAGACCAGAGTCTAACTTGGGTCTCTAGAATTTCGTAAAAAATAAAATGCTGCACAAGTTCAATTGCGTGTTACATTTTACGCAATATCACCATTTCAAACTAACCTTTGAAGAAGGAATGACTGTAGTCTGAATGAGATTCCGAAAACGCCCGACGGTAGGATCAATATCTTCTGGGTTTATAATTTCCTCTTCCTCGTTAAACGAAACGCCTTTTCGTTTCCTTTTTGTTGGCTTTAGGCGCTTATTATCATCGACAATACCCAACATTGAAATTCTTCTATTATGAGCAGTATTAAATTCTGTCAGATTCTGAAAAATGATTTACGAAGTGATGAAGTTCCACATTTATTCTACTTTATCTTTCCAACGGTAGAATGGTCATTCATACGCAAATCAAAACGAAAATCAGCAAGGAAAAGCTTACATCTAGTTCCGAATCTGTTTCGGGCAAACCAAGCAGAGCACCTTCGCTGTCTAATGAGGATTTTTCTAACTCTTCCATAATTGGGCGAGGTACGGTGGTTGGAGGTCGAGCTCTCAATACGTATTGTCTCGTTGAAGCTCCAAAATGAAACATGCTGTCAAGAGGTAGTTGCGTCGGCTTCTTTGAATCCAAGCGAAGTCTGCCAATATACGTTCCATGTGCTACAAAATTTACGTACACAACCCAAATTAATCAGTATGATGTTCAACATTTTAACGAGCTGCTTCACATGACTAGAAGTAAAATCATGACGATACTGAGCCAGTGTAATCTATCACTTGTTTCGAAAAATTCAAACCAATAAAGTATATACATGTATCACGTTGGATTAGTCAGATATATCAGTAAAGTTTTGAAAAGAAACTCCAATAAGAAGTAACTTACTCCTTCCAAACCTACTAAATTTATTAACTTAGTGATCAGGTGTAATTGAACTCACTGCTGCCCAAATCGATGAGAAATGATCTATCAAGATGCTTATGGTAAACTAATGCAGCGTGAATTCTTGAGCATGAGGCATGATCAATACAAAAATCGTTTAGCTGTGGATTTCTTCCAAATAAGTAGCACTTCTTCTCGTCAATCATTAGTTTCTAAAATGAAAACAAAACATTATTAAATTCTATGCAGTATACCGTAATATATACAGGTAGACAATTAACGATGATTTTTCGAATAAATTATTTCCTTTTCCTATCTTTCACTCCTTCCTTGCTTCGACTCCGGGAATAATTCCCCTATTTCTGATTTCACCCAATTCATAAATAATCTTAAAAAAGGTAGCAATATAAGTTTTATCTAGATCTTAAATTTTTATTTATTTGTGTAGCTCAGAAAGACTCAAAATTCCATATCTACTCCTGTCACTACGGTAGTTGCAACAAGAAGGCTTACTCGAGTCAAAGCCAACCTCAATTTAACTACGACCAGAACTACTGACTATAAGTGCTTCTTACTTGAACTAGTTTATCCCCCTTCATAACATCCAAGTGAAGTCCAGCAGCAGGTTTGGCTGCCCTGTAAATACAAAACAAAAATCAAAATTAGAAGAGTCACTCTAAACACAATTAATTCTACTAACAATTAAAATACAACTTAATTTATCTCGCAAATTTACAGTAATAATTAACAATACACGTAAAATGAAGTGCCCCTTCACATTACCATTTTGGGATATCGTCCGGATTCATTCTAAATACACACAGTCAGTAGTCAGTCGACAATGAACACTTTCAACTTTTGATCAAAGCTTCAACAATACTGGCAGTTTGGAGTTGGCAGAATTCGATCGTTTATCGAACCCTACTTACCTATTGTTTTACTCTGAACTTAATTATACTTGTAAGAACAGGACCCGTGAACACATTTTGTAGCCACTTAATTAAATGAAAAAGAACTATTTAACGAAGTACTTAAATGACTAAATATTTCTATTATCCAAAACCAACATGCAAGCAAAACAACAAATGATCAAATGACGCCCCGCCGCTGGCTCGGTCGTCCAAACCTACACCTAAAAATAATACAACAACTAACAACAAAACGCTTCTCGGATTCCACTTTCCACGCCAATCTTATTTGATCACAAACTGACGCTAAAGAAACCCGTCAGATTAAAATATTTGACTACCGGATAAAAACAATCCCCACACCACACGTTTCTGTAGTCTTCCCCTTTGTTTCCCTCTTTTTAGTCTATTCCCGAATATTTCCCTAATCTTTTTTAGGATTTTCATATCTCATTCTCAGCCTATATTTCGTCAAGCAAGCCCGGTTTTAATACGTATGTACCTGCCACCAAAGATGAGCCAGATCCAGCCAATATTAACATGGATCGTAGTGTACATTTTTCAATGAACGGCAGAGAGCCTTGCAAATATGACAGCATGCTTTGTCGATTAAAGACAGGCATGCAAAATGCAAAACAGGAAAACGCTCCCTATAAAAAAACGTAGTATTACATCTTTCAAAAAGTGTAAAACAAAGATTTTTAGCTTTTTAAAAGAGTGTAAGCCGTAGTACTTCAACTTTTAAAAATAGTACTTCAAACTTAGTAAACCGTAGGGCAAATTCGTGTAATTGTGATACGCCGCTTAAAATACCCACATTGATTTTATTACAATAATTATTTACCCGACGCACTCTACTTTTAACTTTTTAAGTGTGAAACATAATACATACTAGCTAGCTCTGTTAAAGAGTAATATTAATAAGTGTAAAACCATTGTAACTAAAGTTTTAAAAGGATGTACTTAAATCATAGTAATTATATTAACCGTGAGCCCAAGCCAAAAGAGCGTTAGAGCAGTAAAAAATATAATAAACTTTTTAAAAAAATTTAAACCATAACCTTGGTGTTTTAAAAGCATGCAACAGTGGTCATGTTATTAACATTACAGCTTGAAAGAGTGTAAACTATAGTTTTATGTTTGAGCCTTTTAAAAAATTAAAAGTAAAAATTAACGTTTTAAAAAATTATTCACCATTAGGTGTATTACCTAATTTGGACATTTCATAAAACGCTTTTCGATATTTGATTAAGCCACAATGGAAAAGCCCCCAGTTGGAAACGTGCTCTACGGTACATAAAGTTGTATTAAAGTCTAATAAAAGCAAAGATGATCGCCTATACAGAGCGACGCTGAGTGCTTACAAATTTAGTACGCGTGGATTTTAAAAAACTTGTAAAATCACTTGACTTTCTTCTCTTCGCTCTTTCTTTCACTGTTAAATCCGAGCAAATTCTCACCTTTTTATGTAATCACTGCTCAACGAACAAGCATCGAAGCAACTGGTTTGGTAAGTTTTGGTTGTACTGATCTCCGCAAATTCGACTTTGACACTGACATTAAAAAAGAAAGTTTTATAAATGGATTTTGTAATTTTGTTTATTTTGCTGTCGTAATTCATGTAGTTAATTATTTTTAAATAGGAGATTACATTTATTTGTGTGGAATCAACAGTTGTCAAAAATAGATTTAGTCTTGTCATCATTTGCTGGTCGTCGGTGTCTACCTATGTTATTGTTTACTTAAAGCCTTACAGTTATTTAAAGACTTATATAATTCTTAATAGTGCAGACCTGTTACAGTTGACAGTCAACAGTTGTTAAGTTGATTAGGTGTCTGTCTGACTTTTGTAACTTACATAATACATCCCTTACAATTAGAGATTTTTCTGGAATCAATTCAGTAGGTGCACGTTTATGCCCATCGAAGAAACCCAATGTTGTTAAGTGTATAAATATATAAATGACATAAGTATATAACCCATGTGCATAGTTATAGTTACTCAGTTTACTCATGTTTCTAATATTTAATATGGTAGGCGGCTGAAAGTCGTCTCGTAGATAATAAAAGTATCTGTAGTGTTGACACAACTGGCATTTCACATTTGACAGACTCTGACACTATTAAATTGGTTTAGAATCAACAGTAATATTTTGATTGAATTAGTTTAGTATTTTACTTTGCTTTAACTTTTCATAATCCTTCCAGGTCGCTGAAAACTACACTAGCTGATTTGGGATTTACATTTCGAAGGAATTTAGTCTTGAATTTCAGTACATTTAAAAATGGCGATTGACTTCTTGGCCTATGGATACGCTGCCTTAGTAGCAGCTGGGGGTGCCGTTGGTTTCATTAAAGCGGGTAAGAAAAACTAAACTATAATTTACCTTATTTCAGTCGTATCACGAGTACATGTTCGTTTTTTTATTCTACGGTTTTATTTATGTGTGCATAGTTATCAGACTTGATAGAGCGGAAGTATTTTGTCTGTAACTATGTGGTAAATTTTTGCTTGACTTTATTAGCATGCACAGGGGCATAAAATGTAGTTGCTCAGCATTTAAAGTATGTTAAAATATGACTTTACTGTAATGCTACCATAGCAAAGGGGTACCATCCTTCGAAACTCTGTAGTATGAAATGTAATGCACATACGTATAACTGGCTTGAGTAGTTTTAATTGAATTGAAATGGATTCTAATTAAATAAGATTATGGAATTTGCAGTAGCTAAATTTTATATTGATTATAAAATGGAACTGAAAATTAAAATTTCCATGGATAATAATTTGTGAAAACATATGTTCAAAGGCTAGAATAGGTTCAGGAATACGCAGTAGAACATATAGACATACAGACGTTACAAAGGTTGTAACAAATGTTATTGTCACAGTTAATCAGGTATGAAGCTTGTCGCTTTCTGTAATAAATTATGGATTTCTCACTCTGAATTAGAGAGCAATAATTATCTTTGTCTGTTAAGGTCTACCTGCTAGCTTCATTGCGACCGCGACCATCACCCATCCAGGGGTCAGGGAACCAATTAACCCCAGTATAGTGCAGGGCTTATAGGTATACAAGGCTCCTTTCTGAAACTACAACTGGATTTTAGATTTTATTTGTTATAGTTTACACATGCGTTCAATTCATTTTCAATTTATTGCTCATAGCGTCATAGTATTAGTGCAGTATAATTGGAGAAGGCGATTAAAATGGGTAGTAAGGGGTCATTCAGTGAAAATGAAAGCGGTACACTTTAGCATCGGGATAAAATACTACTTATAGTAATTGTCTGTAGCAGATCTCTTCTTCCTTATTATTGTTGTTATTTTTGGGAACAGAGATGCACGACTGTTTTGTAACCTAATTGTTGCCCTGTTGGAACTTCTTGCGTATTAAATGAAATAATTTGAAGTTTTAAGTGCCATCAACTTAAAATGTAATTTGATTAAAGGAATGTCTTCTGCTCTCCTATGATGGACTGTAAATAATTAATTTGCTAACAGTCATGAACACTCATGAATAACACCCTTTCTTGCAGTAATATTGTTGCGTGTGCTTCTTAAACCAGTCAGTAATGAAATAACAGTGTTAAATAAACTTTTTCTTGTCTAAATTTGAATTTACAGGAAGTGCTGCTTCTTTGGGAATGGGCGTTTTGTTCGGATCAGTAATTGCCTATGGAGCCTACCAAACGTCACAAAACCCCAACAATTATATGGTTGGATTAGGTGCTAGCGCAATATTGACGGGGGTTATGGGTAGCCGCTTTCTTCACTCCGGCAAGTTTATGCCAGCGGGTCTTGTAGCGGCTCTAAGCGCAGCTATGGTTTTGCGCTACGTAACACGCTCATTTTCTCAAAAGTCGACGTTGGCGGACGAGTGAAATGATATTCAAGAATAGCCTTGCTGCGAATTACGTCAGGAATTCCGTTAAAGCTGCTCGCAATCTTCAATTAATTCAACACAAAGTTGTTTACTTAGATTTAGTATTACTACCTAGAATAGCTTTAATACATAGAATTTCGTATTGTGGTTTTGGGATATCTCTCTGTATTCTTTAAAAAAAAACAATAATAAACTCGATGAAAATCGTTTGGTGAAAATATGTGAAGCACGTAAACAATTTGCAAGGGTGCATGTACAGGAGAAAAATTCTGTTGTTTTGTTATGCATATCATTACACATTCACATTCAGCTGATGAACAAGAAGGAAGAACTACAGAAAAATACAGAAAAGTGCTTACTTTTATTTTAAAATGCTGGCGTGCCAGTTATACATTGGACCAGTGTATTTAAGTAACTACGTTTATGTACTATCTAAATTTAGAGCGGACTTGTAGACCGATTTGGTTGGTTTGAAGTGTCTTTTACAAATTCATAGTTTGAATGATACCAAAAGAAACAACGCTATGCATGTATGTACAAACTAACAAATCCTAAAAATTAATATTCAAGAATTCCTGCATTACTGATACCTATACGTACGCAGAACAAGTTTGCTGGGTCGTATATGCTAGTAAAATTTACTCCGGCTGGCTCGGTCAACGTCTTAAGAAAGTAGACTAGACGCTCAGTAAGTAATACTGAGTCAGTATCAGTTAAAATGTATTTTTATGACTTTGTGGAACCCTCAAGTGTCCAGTTGCTGCTGATTGTGTAGTAATACTTTGGGATTACTACACTCCACAAGCCCACAACCATAAGGTATCGATCCCCATAGTTACCTATACATAATGCATACCTACTAAGATATAGGTAACTATGCAATCATGAATGTTTGTGCCTCTGTAAGCCATAAATAAAATATGTAATCGTGTCGTAAGCGTCATGAAATGGTTTGAGTTCCCTTGTTCCAATGTGTTGCAGGGGTGTTATTTGATCCTTTTAAATCCGTTGAAGAAGGAACGTGATTTTCCGTATGTATTCCCTTTCAGTAAAGGGAACGCTTACTTCCAGTATTTCAAAGTGGAATGATTCTGACTGCAGCTTTTAAATAGAGTTAAGATTTGAGATGGGATCCTTTGCACTTTCAACAAAGACCATTACGACGACAGTAATGGGATACATAGTTGTAACACTTGTAACTGTTGCAAAAGCGGACAAGGCGGTTATATAACTTACAAAAATGTTATAATAAACAATGTTTCATTTATAAATAACTGAGATTGAATTGAACTGAACCATTTGAACGTAATTATTTTTTGGCACAAGTGGGCTGCAAAAATATGAATGGAATTTGACAAGAATTTGGGATTCCATAATTTGTAGAACTAAAATATTTTTGGAATCCGTTTTCACATGAGAAACAACGCAACAGAGAGGCACCATTATGTACTTTTAAATGCAAATCGTATCAACTGTATCAATAAATATTCGAGATAAAGCTTAAACAATGTAAAATGGGTTTTCTTTTGTGCGTATTTATTCTGCATACATAATTATGTGTCATCAATAATTAAATACACTTTTGAGGGACTGATTGTTTCGGGGAGTGAATAGAATCGTCACGGAATCACCCCTTTTATCTAATCCCCCTACCCTGCAAGAAATCTGGCTGGAACGCATTTTTATTTTGACATCCGGAGGGGAAGTAGTCAAATCATACGGGAACGCTAGATTAGAAGTAGATAGTAGAAGTAGATGAAAATATAAATCCCTACGCGTAAACCTGTTCTAGAAAACTGTACTACCTTGCACCGTAGCACGGATCCAGCTGCAATAATTTTAAGCAGTGAAAGTAAATTAAGTATACAGATATTGGAGCAATACAAAAGACAGTGCTGTGTTGGTACTTGAGTGAGGTAAGCTTTCTAACATTGTATTTCATGAAAATATGGTAATGTGTTTGCCTACGTACATGTGTGCAGGGAAAGCATGGACAGCTATACTTCAACTTTTACGATTTCTGTTTGCGCCCGTAGTTTTTTATTTTTCCCCCAATAAAAATTAACAACCTACTTTTTAGTAGTAAAGATCCGTAATTTAAGGTGTAAGTTAGGATTTTTCGCCTTTCGCTTACAAATATTTAGACATGATGTCTCTTGTACTAATATACTGACATACTGTCCTCACATAGTAACTGCCTATGCTTTCTACTGATTACAGGCCTAATAAGACAAGGAGATGAGTGAAGGCGGTTGGACCCCACGTGGAGGTGGTCGAGGAGGAGGAGGAGGAGACAGGGGTGGAGCTTGGGGTGGGCGTGGCGGTCGAGGGGACCGTGGAGGAGGGGGTGGTGGATGGAGAGGAGGTGACAGAGGGGGAGGGGATGGGGGCGGAGCCTGGGGAGGTGGTCGCGGCGGCGGTCGGGGCGGTGGGGGAGGAGGAGCTTGGGGTGGCCACGGAAGAGGTGGGGATGATGATGGGGGAGGAAGGTGGGAGGGGGGTGGGCGAGGGGGTGAGGAGGGCGGAGCTTGGGGTGGTCGGGGAGACAGGGGCGGTGGGAGGGGAGGGGATGATGGAGGCGGAGGTTGGGTTCGTGGGCGGGGGAGCGACGGAGGAGGAGGAGGAGGTGAGGGTGGTGGTGGTCGGGGGTGGGGTGACAGGGGTGGCAACGAGTTCAGAGGTCGTGGGGGTGGTAGAGGTGGTTACAGAGGCGGATATGACGATGGAGCACCTCGTGGGAGGGCTGGAGCCCGTGGGAGGTCTGCCAGTTACCCATCACTGGCCCAAGAGGAAGATTTGGAAGAACGCCCGGGTCCAGCCCCAGCTTACTCCGAGCCACAGTTTCAAGAGTATCGGGAGCAACCGAAAACGGAGGAGGCTCCTGTCGAGCCAGAGGCCGGAGGGGAAGAAGGAGGCGAAGGTAAACCGGAATAATTACGCTTCTATATTCTAGTTCTCAAGTTCACTGATAGTTTACAATAAATTATCTATATTTTCATTCAATGAGGGTCCGTTTCAAACGAGTTTTGGTAACGAGAATGTGTACCTGCGTACCTAATAATATAAGTCCTACCGTTAGGTTAGGTGCATATATATTCTGTGTTACTAGGAGCCAAAATAAAGTCCAAAAGCCCCTTCACTTTAGAGTCACCTTTCAAAGGGATGACGGTCAACAAATGGCTAACATTTTGTACACAGCTGGAACGGGGAAGCTAAAACATACATTTGTGTTTTATGAAACTTTTATCACAGTTAGTTTGTACGTCGGAGTCGACTTTAAATACCTAGTTGAGTGTCCTATATAATTTAATTACATTGACACTTCGTCTTTTGAGAAGCAACATGAGGTACAGATTCATTGCGGGCTACAAGCAAAGTGCGATACATCCATCCAGTGCACTGCATGATGATTGTAATGCCTCACTTAAACCATACCTTTGCTTTAAGATTTGTGTTCTCGTCTCATTTTGCTTTTAGCCGGCGTTGGATCTACCGCATTTTGCCTATTAATAGACGATTTGTTTGCTTTTACTTGCCCCAAAAGCACAACTAGGTACCTACCGTTAAAGTACCCAAGCTATTGTTAGTTATCGGTGGTGTCAAAACGAATGGGTATTTATACATTATGGGTATGGGTCTTAAATTGCAAAATAAAAAGGGTTAATTTTGTTTTAACATCTTTGAAGAAGACTGTAGGTAGTAAGATTCCCTTGGAGCACTATTAGATAGTTAGCTAACTACACTTCACTTTATTTTGTAACAATTGTTAGCTGGTTGGGCTGGAACTTTTAGGAACAAATAATTATTTGGATACTAATGGATACTGGCATGAATGCATAGGAATATTGGAGGTAGACACCCTTCAGGGAGGATGAGAGGCGGCAAAATGTGAGGGAACTTTCCCAAGCACATTCTTCTTTATTATTTTTATTTACTGACAGACAAAGCATTGTAGCCTGAATTTTATTTTAACCACCGTATTAATAAATTGTGATTAATAATTGTCCTGTGACCAATGTAAAACATAAGGTATTACTTGGTTCACGCGAAATACAGTGTCTTCCGTGAGATTTGACATTTGACTGTGTTGTTTACATTTGGTTTTGTGATCCACGTGAGATTTCTTAGCATCCTTTTTATTGTACAAGTACCATGAGTGTTAAATCTCCAAACTACAAAATAAATTATTTAAATGAATTTTAAACTGTTTTAATAATAGCCGATCATGTACAACACAAGACAGTTGTTGTTTTGTGACTGCCGATATTTTATATATCATCTTTGTGTTTATTATTGTGTTGACGTTGACGCTACGGTTTTATAATACTTACA
The DNA here is from genome assembly GCA_034695205.1 of Dicyrtoma fusca. NCBI lineage: Eukaryota > Metazoa > Arthropoda > Collembola > Symphypleona > Dicyrtomidae > Dicyrtoma > Dicyrtoma fusca. The sequence goes on from JAQFZC010000473.1 coordinate 43,006, forward strand.
TAGCTGTAAGGTAAAAGTGTAAGAGGAGATATATTCTCGTGAAAAACTCGATTCGCAAAATTTGGAAATAAAACAAAATGAAGCGCTTTGACCCTCGCCCTCACCATAGACGTGGTCAGAAATCCAAATTTAATTTAATAATATCTTTTTATGGTATACTTTAAATGTAAACTATAGTTAAATTTTGTTGCTCCTTTGTCTAAGGTCAGCTCATTTGTAAATCCAAAACTTTCCATTGTTTACTGCGTAGTTCATGTGTCATAATCGTGTGGTGATGTATTTATAATATTTTAGCGGTTCTTGTCGTTGTAGTTTTTTTTGTATGTTTAATGCCGAAATGGGAATTGAATATATTGTATAATTATAGTATGCCAAGTGCCCACTTGTTTTTGCAGTGTAAAGGTCAATTTTATGACCTCGGATAGTACTGATTACGTGTTTTATGGACTAATATTGTGTATTTTGTGTACTTTACAGACGGCAAAAGATCTCGAAGTGACAGCGTTGGAAGTGGGGAAGGAAGACGGGGTAGACGGGATTCCTATGGAGGACGTGGAGGACGATCTGGGGATGGTGAAGGTGGACGGCGTGGAGCTCGACGGGAGAGATACAATCCGATTGATAGGATGGACGTAGTTGTGTCAAAGCCTGAAAGATATACGGGTGACACCGGGAAGAAAGGGATTTCGGGGCAGCCAATGAGTCTACAGGGGAATTTTTTCACGCTCCAGAAAAAGACGGAATGGTGCATTTACAACTATCGTGTGGATTTCAAACCGGACGAAGAAAGGACACAAGTGAAGAAAGCACTCCTAAAGCCTCACGCAGCCAGCGTCGGTGCTTACATCTTCGATGGCAATACACTTTACGTCGCACAAAGATTGCATCCGGATGTGAGTCGAGAGCTTTTCTGTATTTTGCACAGTTTTTGCGCCGTGAACACATTTTGTTACATTGCTTGTGAAAGTTATGAATTACACATTTGATTATTTTACTTTTTATGTAGCCTATGGTGCTCTACTCGATGCGAGACTCAGACAAAGAAAAGGTTGAGCTTACCATACGTCTGGTTCAAGAATTAGTTCCGGGGGATGTCATGTATCTCCAGTTTTTCAATATTACTGTGCGGAAATGTCTGTCTGCCATGAAGCTGGAAGAATTGGGTCGTCATTTTTACGATCGTGAGCAGGGGATCAAAATGGCTGCTCTGAGGCTAGAATTGTGGCCTGGATATATTACTAGCTTGAGAAATTATGAAAACAACGTCCTTCTTTGTGTTGAGGTAACTCACAAAGTTCTACGTCAAGAAAATGTCCTCAACGTTATCTCGCAGATGCGAGGAAGCCGAAATCCAGAGGTGAGTTCAATTTGTGTCGTGTAATATACACGTTCATATTTTTACTGGTATTTTCCAGTTTATAGGAATGTTGGCGCAAATGTAATGTACTTACCTAGGTTTTAATTGTTGAAAGAAGTCGTTAACTGCATTTAATTTATTATTTTTAAAGTTGCTTCATACATTTTTTTTGGTTTCTTTGTTTTATAGAAAGCCATGACTGATGAGTTGGTGGGTACTATTGTAATGACCCATTACAATCGTAAGACGTACCGAATTGACGATATCGATTGGGAGAGTACACCGGCCAGTACTTTCGATAAGAAAGGTGAAAAAATAAGCTATGCGGACTACTATCACCAGCGCTACAGGCAAACAGTTACTGAAATGCATCAGCCGATGTTAGTGTCACGACCCAAAAAGAGGGACTTTCACCGTGGAATGACTGGACCTATACTTCTTGTCCCTGAATTTTGTCAGATGACAGGGTTGAGTGATGCAATGCGGTCTAACTTTGGTATGATGAAAGAGCTTAATCAACATCTGCATATGGGACCAAGGGCCAGAATGGACGCTGTAACGAATTTTATGAAGCGACTGAAGTCGACACCAGAAGTAAGCTCCCTTCTTTCTTTTTAAATCTTCTTATTTAAAGCAGTTACAAGCGGACGTATCAACATATGACTGTACTCTACTGATTTTTATTATAATAAATTACATTTATATGAAATTGTGTAGGTTCAAGAAGATCTGCACCAATGGGGTTTAGAATTCAGTAAGGACCTAGTATCATTTAAAGGTCGCGTCTTACCTGGAGAGCCAATTATATTTGGGTCGAATATGATCGAAACTCCAAACAAAAAAGCAGATTGGACAATGGCATTTCGATGTAAGTGAACACACGCTATGATAGTTAAGATTTATAAAGCTTTACTGTTCTAATTTGACTTGAGTTTCAAAAATTAAATGTTCGTTGTGTCTTTAAAATTACAATAATTCTAATTTTGTGTACCCAATCTAACAGCAAAACCGCTTTTGCAAACGAAGGATTTGACTAACTGGGTCATCATTGTGCCGAACAGAGATGCTGGTGGTGTGGATAATTTGGTTCGAGTAATGCAGCAAGTGTGCCGTCCTTTGAATTTTAACATTTCCCAGCCTATGGATGTGTAAGTGTATTTTACCTTGGGATTATTTTGCGGTTAATGCTTTTGCATTGTTTCTTATGGTTTTTTTCTTTTAAATTTGGTGTGTACCAGTATGACCTTGCCAAACATTCAAATACAAAATTACGTAAAGCAAATCGACCAAGCCATTGCTAACTATGAAAAACGTGGCCATCTGCAGCTAATTTTTGTCATCCTTCCCACAAATAAATTGGATACATATGCTGCAGTTAAACGACGTTGTGTTGTTGACTACGGAAGTAAGTTTAATTTATTTACGTATAGATTTTCGATATTTTCTTTTTAATACGAGCATTATTTTACAAATTGCAATTTTTTTAAATTTTTAGTTACATCGCAGTGTTACTTAGCAAAGAATGTCCAGACCAAACAGTTGATGGCTATTGCAACTAAATGTGTTGTGCAAATGTCTGCAAAACTTGGAGGTGAGCCGTGGCAGGTTCAAAATCCGCTGAAGGTAAGAATTTTTGCATAAATGCAATATATTGTGCATAATATTGTGTATGGCATACATGTGCTCCATTGAGTTTGGTGGTTACAGCTTACCTTAAAATGTTTCTTTTTTTTATAATTTGAAATTGTGTGTATTTAGAGCTGTCCGTCGATGGTCGTAGGGTTTGATGTGTACCACTGTGGGAAAAGGAAGGGTGCTAGCGTCGGAGCCATGGTTGCTACTACCTCTCCAACTTTGGCCAAATACTACAGTACAGTGAGCTTCCACAACCATAGAGATGAACTCTCTTCCAACGTTTGCCAAGATATTATCAGTAAGCAGCAATTAAAAATTATTCCATGTATATAATAATTTATATACGTGACATCTTGAATCATTTTAAAATTGTAATTGTATCGATTTCTCTGCTTCCAGAATGTGTCCATGCATACAAGAAGATAAATGATGTTCTTCCTGAAAGAATCATCATGTACAGGGATGGAGTAGGAGAGGGGCAATTGTCTTACGTTTATGGAACTGAATTAGAACAAATTAAGGTACTACAACCTCCGTTAATTTATCAAAACCGGCCGAGTAGTTTCCGTTTTCAAAAATGATGTGCAATACATAATAAGATAAACTTTTTAAATTTTGTAATGCTAGAGAGCTCTCGGACAAGTTTATGCGGCTGAAAATAAGCCTTTACCCAAGTTTACGTTCATCATAGTTACGAAGAAGATGAATACTCGGATTTTTACTTCCCCAAGCTCTTCGCATGGAGCTGACAATCCAGAACCAGGAACAATTGTGGATGACGTCATTACTCTACCAGAAAGGTCGCCTTAATTTTATTTAAACTTGAATAGCATTGAATTTCAATATTGCTCTTTTCGTTGCTTGGGCGTGCATTCTGTACATGATATCTAGAATTCAGACAGGAAAGTCTTTTAGCGCTTAATAATTCTCTCATCTCCATTCGATAACACGGTGATGTGTAAGACTAAAATACATTTGATTGTGAATTACAGATTTGACTTCTACCTCATATCTCAGTGCGTGAAGCAAGGGACAGTTAGCCCTACTGCCTACAATGTTCTGTTTGATCAACAAGGTCTCAAGCCGGATCAGATTCAGCGATTAACATACAAACTCTGCCACATGTATTTTAACTGGAGTGGAACGGTAGGAGTTCCAGCACCTTGTCAGTATGCACACAAATTGGCGTATTTAACAGGTACATTTAGTCTCAAACTTATTTCACGTATTTTACGATATAAAGCGATCGAAATTGGAAATGATTAAATGTACGAAATTATATTTCGTAATTTCTTTCTAGGACTGGCGCTTGGAAATGTACCCAACGAAAGACTGGCTCACTTGCTGTACTACCTGTAAGACAACGCTCAAGTATTGGACTGATGTCTCCTCCTCAACTTCTGTTTTTTCTTTAGATTGTTGTTATTCCAAGTTTTCGGTGTTGGTTCGTAAAATTTTACGAAGTTTCAGCTGTTAAATGGAAAGCACATTCATACTGTTTTTCACATATCAATATCAATAGTGTATTACTACGCTCAGATACTTTATTTTTTTCTTATTTACTGACTCAAGGGTCTCTAATCCTACTCATAGTTCATCTACATACCTATTCTATTTTTTGGATAGATAGTTGTATGTAATTAAAGTGCCAATTGAATGCCTAATTGTGTGTGACCTGGTCTTACAAGCATACACATAGGCTCACATACTGTATGTGTTAGGGTTCCTCTGATATGAACTGTACGCCCACGCTTAGTTGCAGAAGCAGTACCTATATTTTAAAATGGGTACATTTACATCACAATGATGTGTATCTACGGAGCATTTGAATTTCGAAATTTTGTTTAATGCTAGTCGTATCTTGTATGACACATTTCCATTTTTTACATAATATTCAATTATATATGTACGAATGTTTAAACCTACGAGTATGAAAATATATGTATGTTAATAGTACTGTCATATGCCGATTATGGATTTATACAAATAATAATTTTATATAAAAAGGTAGGTATCACTCTTCCGTACATCACTCTTTGTTAATTATGAACTTAGCTACAAGTTACAAAATATCTACTTAATGTTGATGTCTAAATGAGTACTACCGCTACTCTATACACTGCATAAATTGTTCATTCCCAAACAATAAATAATGTTATTGTCGTAAGCATATATTTTATTAATTTTTGTATAAGTGTACAAATATTATTATTGGAAATTGGAATTAAAAAATGAATTGGTTTTGCCTTCGCATACTTAATTTACTGAATCCACTTAATGATTAACTGTACAGCATCCTTTCGCGTTCCAGGACTTCAAATATAATAGTTTAGTTAATAATACCTACGACGTTATACATCTAACACACTAGTACGTAGAGTGGGAATGCATTGTTGAATATCTTTTAAATACAATTTATTATTACATAATAATTAAAACAAAAACAGTTTAAATATTTTTAATAGTAAAATTTGCTTTAACTTAGGCATTAAATTGGTTGGCTAAGACCAAAAATATTTAATAAAATACTGTGAATTCAAAAGTTTTACTAAAGTTATAACAATATGTATAAGCAATGCAAACTGTTAGCATACCCTTACTGTGATTCGTATTCTTAAACGTTATTAATTTTTATAATATAATAATTAAACTCTGCTGCCATAATTCATTACATAAACGAAGAATACAGGCAAACAATACAACAATAATATTAATAATAAGTGTTTTGCCATCCAAATCTTCGTATGTACAGGTATATACCGAAATGCAATTTATTAACAATAAAAATGAAATCTCCCTTTACTGCACCCGCCATTGAAACAAATCGTGGAATGAATTAGTAAATTCATTCAGATTTTAAGGTAAGTATCCTAACGAAGCTTCCAAGTCTAAAGATCCATTCAGTTCGTCCTGGTGCCGGTTAGACTCTCTGTAATTGTCCAGGTCAAGATCAGGAAGAACGTTTGTAGTTTGGTCAAGATGTAAATCTGTGAACATAGCAGCGATCTCTGCCGTTTTCTTCATGGACAGGATCTTCTCGGGTGCAAAGCCTTCATCACTGGAACAGGACTTTTGTCGATGCTGACCCAAAGACTCATCCTCATTATCCTCATCCTCTGTAATGTCCATAAGGTTCCTATGTTGATCCGATGAGCGATTCTTCTTCCCATCCCCAAAGTCCCCACCCCGTCCATGATAATGATGGTTATCTTTGTACATGACACGCGTGGAAGGATTTGAGCCCGTGATCAAAAGTACTTTATTTCGTTGTCCAGAATTTGGTGATGCTGACAGCATTTCATCTGAGGAGCCTTGGGGCTAGAAATTAAATTAATTAAAAATGATGCGCTCATTACATTTTATTACAACAACAATAAATTATTCTCCCACAATACACATCAATTACCACTCGGCACTCCCTGGATGTTTAAAATAAGAATGTGGATATTCAGAAATACCCTCATTTAGCATTCCTGGCATTTCTGAGTACAGCTATAATTATTATTACCGTATCGAGAAAGGTAAACTACAAAAAATGGAGTGAATA
>JAQFZC010000474.1:0-49372 GCA_034695205.1 Dicyrtoma fusca
TTAAACTTCAAAACACAAAACAAAGCTATATGACGGGCTGAGTTTTTCGTAATGTCCAGTTTGAAAATTGGTAAGCTCCCATCAACTGTTTTGGTTTTGATGATTGACTCTAATTCCTAGCTTTGATACGAATATTTAATATTATGCTTCTTACTAGTAGGATTAATTGAATTTCAATTATGAATGATGAATTACAAATTAGAATTGACTGACAGTCATAGTCAGCTCTGCGTTTATGTGTTCTATATGTGAGTTTTTTAAGGAAGTGGGTAAGCAAGCGTGTGGTTAAATGTTTATGCGGTCAATGAAATATTAAGTTGTAATGAGTGAGCTATCTAACCAAGTGTGTTGTTGTGGTGAATAAGTGGCATGTAATGTAAGTAAGGATTGTGGAAATGTCGGTGCGTTAGTCATTAATTGATTATGAATTAATCGGAAGTGGGTAACGTAATATAGCGCATAGCGATTTTAAGAGCAAGGGCACATCCTTGATTTTTTATGATGAGTGTAGAAGCTTTTCCCTGTTTTTTGGGGTTTTAAATGGATCGATCTTTGGGATTTGTCACAACGCGCATCAGGCATTGATGGTTCGTAGTATTGGTATTTGGTAGCCTGGATACAGTTAATCATTAATGCAGAGAATGTCCAATTTACATATTATGCGTCATAATCAGATAATTATAATTCATAATTATTAATGTATCATTTTTTGAAATCGCCAGTGAGATGCAGAATTTTTAGTGTGTTCTTTTTTTTTGTTTTTTTCCTTCAGAATTTTTAGTGAGACGAAATACTTTGTGTTTCCTGAGACTGCCGGATGATAAAAAGAATCATGAATAAAGTTGTTTCTGGATTACTTACAGGAAAAGGGCCAATGGACGAATTTTGCTATGTGATAGCCAAATACGATTATACAGCTCAAGGTGCACAAGAGTTAGACTTGAGAAAAAATGAAAAGTATTTGCTTTTGGACGATTCAAAACACTGGTGGCGGGTCCAAAATGCCAGGAGTCAATCTGGTTACGTCCCAAGTAATTATGTCAAGAGAGAAAAACCTTCTATTTTCGACAGGTACTTACTAGTGGATTTACATTAATTTATAATTTAGAGTCAGCTCTATTGGTCGTTGTTGTTGAAATAGTAAATATAACACATGGTTGTAAGTAACAAAAGGAAGAAGAAATAATGATGTTTATATTGGAAATTCTAGCATTAAGAAAAAAGTCAAAAAGACATCATCCGGTTCAAAGACATTGCCAAATTCGCCATCGAGATCAATAGAAGTACCACCAGCAACTCATATATCGCCATCACATGGTGGTTATAATAATGGACCTACTGCAAATTTTAAACAACGACCTTTGGATCCTCAGGAAGCAATTGGAACTGCACTAGTTAAGTATGCGTACCAAGCTCAACAAATGGACGAATTGGCATTAATGAAGGGCACTCGAATTCTGATATTGGAAAAGTCCAATGATGGGTGGTGGAAAGGTCAGTATGGAAATAGTATCGGCTGGTTCCCGTCTAATTATACCCAAGAGGAAGCGGAAGATGAAACGATTCACACGTATGCAATGGCTGAGAATGTTCTCGACATCATGGTGGCTCTCTACAACTTCACTGCTCAGGTAATAAATTACCATATTAGGTACCATTTTAACCTTGAAATCTAGAGAAAATTTTGTGCGCCTTTCTGATTTCTTTTTTTTTGTGTTGATACTTTAATAGAATGATCAGGAGTTGAGTTTCGAAAAAGGAGATCGTTTAGAAATTGTTGATAGACCATCTTCTGATCCGGATTGGTTTAAAGCTCGAAATTCAAATGGTCAAGTTGGACTGGTACCTCGAAACTATTTGCAAGAGCTGAGCGAGTTCCTGACGCAGCCTTTACGGGAAACTAATGGAGTGAGTAATCATCACAATCGGAATGTACACGACAAGTCATTCTTGGCAGGGAAAGCCTGGTATTTTGGTAGCATTTCAAGATCACAATGTGATCTGTTACTTAATGACCGAGGACTTGACGGCGACTTTCTCATTCGGGACTCAGAAACTAACGTAAGCAGCTTTTTACATTGTGCTCTTAATTGTGTTGCTTGCTACATTATATTCATTCGTTTTCTGTTAAATACATGTAGCAGCTCCGTTAAATTCAACTTGTTGACATGTGTTGCAGTTATGTTTGAAGTAAATTCGGTTTATTTTTGAAGCAATCCATTATGATGAGTCTTTATGACTAGCGTTTGAGTAACCAAACTTGTTTCTCTTGCAGGCAGGGGATTTTTCTGTCTCATTGAAAGCTCCAGGTAGAAACAAGCATTTTCGTGTCCACGTTGAAAACGGTCAGTTTTGTATTGGTCAGCGGAAATTCCTCAACTTAGATCAGCTCGTCGAGCATTATCAAAGGGCTCCAATTTATACTAACCAACGAGGCGAAAAGTTATATCTTGTTCGAGCCCTCCCTAGACCAGCTAACTCGTCATGCTAAAAACTTGGGGAAAAAACGGTTAAGTACATAACTTTTTCTACGCTAATTGTAAAACAAACGAAGTCCTCGCTCTAAGACATAAATTCAACACCCCGTCTTGTACTCAGCATTCAAATACACGTGCATCCAAGTGGCAGCATACTACAGTTGGATTTAGTTACTAAGTAGTGATGTTAACTAAGATGTCTGACTAAAACGAATGCCGAAGCGTTAGATCGCGTTGTAGATATGCTATTCAAGTAGGAAAGATTTATGAATTAGGAAAAGCTACGTATCTAAAAGTCTCTTACTTTATTACGTAAAACTTGTTTCTAAGAACGGATCGTAAAACGAACCTTGCGTCATATGGTATATTACGAATTGAAGCTATGCATTTACCTTTTTTAAATTATTTCTTGTAATCTCAATCACTTTACGGATCAGTTGTGGATTAATGATAATTTAATGTACCTTATTTCAACTAACATAAAACAAACTTTTCTTTGCTATTAATGATATCAAAAAATGCTCAGTTGCTGTTACGTTACGATTCATACATACAATCGTAGAAAGTTTCTTGAATGTTTCAGACTACATTTATCGTGTGCATATTAAGCCTATCTGAAATTATTATATATTATGCTTAGCTGTAGTTTCAACCCAACGATTTTTAACTTTTCCCTTACACTTTCGTTGTAGTTAGTACATAGAGTATACATACATGTAGTACCGTCTCGGCTTTCAACGTAATTATTTAAAACTCGTGAAATATGGTGAATCAAGTTATTACAAAGTTATTTTCTGCTACCCATTTATTCATATTTGTTACGTCAGTTTAATTGAACTTCGTGGTTGAAAACTCATTGTGAATAAAATTCCGGCGTGTGTGAAAGGTGTTTATGAAGTTAATAGTTACTTAATAACTTTGGCTCAAGTAATTAAGAATAATTAGCTCATTGTGACTGTGTTTACAAGTTTGTATTGAATGATGGAATAAAAATAAGGTAGTCCTCAATCGAGCCAGTTATCCTCTAGTGGATAGTTATCGTTGTCTAACATGATTACTGTTTCATTGGGAGAAAATCGTGTGTACCAACTAACCAGAAATAATTAACTATAAGAATTTTACTTATTTAATTCAGTAACAGTTTTTCAATCTGATTTGTATACTAAAGCCAAATTAAACAATAATCTTGTACATTGTTGCCTCTTGATGAACGTACTAAGCATAATGCACTGCATAATTTTAGTCACTGTTTTCAATAAAGAGAAACATAGGTAAGTAGGCACATAGGTGAAACAAGACTCATTGGCAGCTGTAAATGCTCGTTAAGATCAGCGAATATTGTTGGATCTTGCTAGTCCCTTAAAATATTTGTAAAAAAAGGTAAATTTAATTCAGTGATGGTGATGGTAACTATTCTGTTCAGCCGAGATATTCATAATTAGTATACGCGATCGCTACCTTTGTTCATGTTTTGTTTTGGTTTTTGTTAATTGTGAATGTGACTATTCCTCTATCGACGTACTCTAATTATTCTAATAAGTGTAAATGGGAGGACAAAACTGATTTTTATACGAATTGCTGTATCAGCTGCGATATTAAATTTTACCTCAATTTTTATTCCATACCAATTAATTTGTATTTAAAAAATCACCAAAAAATATTGAATGCATTTTCCCAAGCCTAGGAAATGCTGAATGGTGGTAAATTAGAAGCCAAATATGTGTTATAATAATGTTCGGTAATATTATTTATTATTTGTAAATGATTCTGAATTGAATCTGTCGAGAAACCCCTACAACTACAGCAAATAAGTTTTGGAATTATTGGGAATCATGATCTTGCAGTTAACACCTCGTAAGTAGGTGATGCCGGTAGAGCGTGTAATGTAGATTTAAAACTATAATAATAAGAATAACTATTATTATTTTACGTGCATACTAAAGACTTGAAGCAAAAACATTGCTAAAACGTTTTGTATTTTTTACTTGCTGTAACATTTGTGTTGGTCGGAAAACCAAGTAAGGTATAATTTATTTTGTGCAAACGTACTCGAGCATAAGCACTAATTTAAAAATAAATAGTTGATAGATTCGCTTTCTTGTGGTAAGTACAGCAATCACCTTTCAAGTTCGATTTGTGCATTTACAAGTTTGATGCACGCATTAAAGTGAATTATTTAGTTTTGATTAGCCGGTCACATAACTGTTCTGTTTGCTAAGTCTTATCCTTACCAATTACATCCTGTAATAGTGGACTTATATCTGAATTCTAGTGAAATAAAAGTAGTATTTTTGAAATTTAAAGGATTGTGACATTGGATGTACCGATTTACACAGCTAGTCGGTTTTGAGTAAATAATCCAATGAATCTGGAATGAACACGTTGTATTTTTATTTTTCAAATGTTCATGGAATCCGCTCTAGTGTTAAATAAGTATCTACTAATTTTGTACTAATTTTACAAATATTTTATAGACCTTCAATAATGCTTTTTCAAAAATTCAACCTTACTACGTGTAGTTTTGTCTGATGTAAATATCTTAGGTGGTAAAATTCATAATTTTTGAATACATTTTGTAATATGATAGTAATTTAATAAATTAAGGCGAATAACACTTACAATTAATATACTACTACTAGTAAAGGCGTAAATTAAAATTGAAATTAATGTATTTTAGCTGTTAAGGATTTTTATGACTTGCTGTAAGTAATGCGTGGGAATGCTATAGTTAATTACAACTATGTGGACTATACAGTGCTAGCTAATAATATGGTATAGCAAAATATCTGTTACAAGTTACCCCACACTTAAGAATTACACGAATGATTGACATATAATTACAAGGTATAAAATTTAGGTCTACAGACTTGCAACTTTGCATACTTTGCTTTCGTCCGTATTGTATTACATACACTATGATTACCTAAATAAATTTTACTGGTCAGGCCATATATACTGAACAAAAAAAAACTTACACCGGATATTCTTCAGAGTATGTCTTGCCGCTAACTTTGTAGTAATACTTACTAACTGTATGAAAAACTATTTGTAATATGTATCCTATGTTTTCGTGGGTCTCATGTCATCATCACACATAGTCAATTAAGCTCAAAAAAAATAAAATCATTTTGAATTTAATTGACTGTTTTTTTTGCATACTTAATGCATTTGTTTTGCTTTTATATTGTCTGCAAAACTAATCGCCATCGTGGATTTAATTACTATAAAAGTCAAGTACGATATAACAGATAATAATAATTTATAATTTTATAAAGTCATTGACGGTTTGCAAACATGACTTTTCGCTTTACGCTGACTCAAAGAAATGGATGCAAGGGCTGTATCTACATACATACTTGTCTTGCAATCTGTGTACATGAACTCACAATCAGATATAAATTGCATGGTTTGATGCACATCAAAAGTATAAAATTCGATCATATACAACCTCATTAATGTTTTAAATTTTTATTGCTATATTGTTGTAAAATGCACGGGTATCATGGTGAATTTTATTGCATTGCTTGCCGACATTAAGTAAAACGCACAAATGTCTGATACTAATGCTTTATCGGCCCTCCAGATCCAAGTACATACTACTCCAGGACGGACAGGAAGGACTCTCACTTTCCTTCCACACTCACTCACAAAGCTTATGACTTATGACTTGCTAGAATAAGCTAAAATTTTCTGCAAGTATGACCGGTACGCATAATTGTATATTTGCCATGTGCAAGGGGCTTTAGTCTGATTCAGATCAGGGCACGGCACCGTTGGCAGTCAGCATAAATCGATCATCAAACCGGCGAAAACCCGGAGCTCCGGGCAGCTCAAGTTTTGAAACAAGAACGAGGGCGTCTATTTCCTTGCTGGGTGCACCGTATTTGATGCCACTTTAAAGTGCAGCTATTATGCCTCCCAATTTTAAACCCAAATAATCACAATAGGAACTATATATGTAGGTATATAATGTTGGTACCTATATACCTATAATGGATGAGACCTTTCCCCCGGAAAAATTATAGCTACGTATGTATGTCCCTTTATAAAAGTTGTCAGTTTGTTACAGTGACAATTTAAACTACCTACCTAGTCTACTATAGTATTTCATTTCATGTTGCATCTAATTTAAAGTGCATTTTAGAACTCGAAGCAATAGAAACAACACGAACTGAACATTTACTCTGCATTTCCGTCGGATCCATCTTCGCAAGTCATCATTTACACTAAATGAAAAAAAAATGGGTTGAAAGCATGTGTTTAAAAAAAATACAAGCACATACTACAACATTGCCTGTGTATGTACATGAAACCCCAGGAGAAACTTAATCTAGTATCCTATATTTTCTTTGGCATTGACATGGGAAATACTTTTTCTTTCTTTTTTTGGCAATGCTGTCGTTTTTCTGGTATTTACTTACTCTTGAATTTGAACATCCTTTTGATTTACAATTCTTCTTTTCATACTCACTTACGATCATCGACACACGGGAGGTTTCCTTTTGAATTTGAAGCGTAACTATAATAAGACTTCTAAGAATAACAACGCTTCTTGTCTATTTCTGTGGTTCTCACTTTTTCCTGTATGTTATTCCATGTCCATATGTATAGGTTACTTGAGTAACTCAGTATACGGACCACAATTTACAATAATAATTACAGTCATCTTCTGTAAAGTAATTGGAGTTGCAGCTTCAGTTACCTCTGCTGTGTTTTTATATTACTTATTATTATGCTATAACTTGTAAATGTAAATAACTTGTGCTAGAAATAGAAATGACATAGGCCTCTTCTGTGCTTATCTTTCTCCTTGCCTGCCAGCTCTGTCTCAACTTATTTAATGCTATCTACATATACTCTAGATACTATGCTTTTACACACGTAGGTACTTACTTACTTGGCTTTATTTATTATAGGTTTCCCACTGATGTGATTGAAGGACATTGGAATTTTTAGCTTATAAAATCGCTCCTTGACAAAGAAACCAGAGATGTCTGTCCTTATGTACTGTTCTGTAGGTTTAAGCAAATATGTATAAGAATCTGTCTGTGGGAAACATTCGAGAAATCGTTCACCTGGAGGTAGTTTATTTAGACAAGAAATAACTCATTTGTCTAGACTTGTCACCTCTTAATTTCCCCGGGAATTAGTTTTGAAAAAAAAATTAAAGCAATGACCCTGGATGCCCTGGAAATAAATTGAGACTGGGAATTACATATTACATGAGCTTATTGGTATCGGTTTGGCGTCGGTCTTGTACCTTTACCTTTTCGACTGTTATATGCTACAAGGAAATATTAATCTAATACAAAAATCTTTAAGTATGTACCATACATTATACAACTATGTTAAAGTAACCACGCACAAGAATTTTTACATTGTCTCAGTACAGGCTACAAAAAAGTTCAAAAGCACAGGAAATACATAGTTAGAGAAGCTTTTAACAGCAATGATGTTTAACTCGAGGCTTTATTAGTTGGGAATGGCTAATGCTAGAGACCACAACTAATTATAAGGATTACAGTATTTGATCTACCTCAGCCTCTTTCGTATGTTTTTTACTGGGTACTTTTTAACTAGTAAGTTCAAGTTCCCTAAAGTAAATAGGTACTACATAGTAAGACAGACAAACTTTAACAAAACAAAGTTGACACTGCCCTCCAGCTCCATCGAGGATAGTCCAATAGACTCACTATCAGTATACCCTTCTGAATTTCGTTACACATGAATACTTTAAAACATCAAAAGTTATATAGAGCTAGGATTACTATTATTATTATTATTATTATTACATTATGTGTGTTAGTCTCAATGGATTGGTTGAATGATGCAGTCATACCTACTTTCAATTTGAAGCTGTTGTCTGATAGGAGAGACAAAATAATTGAAGGATGAAATTAAGATGAAGGGAAGACGTCAGTACATTGCGGAAAAAAACAAGAGTGTGAGACCAATTTAGTATGAGCAGAGATACAGTTTCATTTGGAGGCACCTACTTATGGGACTGTGTGTGTCGTGTCGTAAGTGATTGAGTCTGAGTCAGAGACGGACGATGGGAGATTTGTTGCTGTCGCTGTCTGCTTGGACCATTGCCATCCGAACCGAAATTTAACCGACGGAGCGTTATGATCTAACCGCTCTTGTAGAGTCATAGGGTAAAGTAGAAGAGGAGATGGAAACACGCATGCTGACTGCCTGACAACACGTTGGTTTGGTGTATTTTTCATTGACGGGTCGACAAGAGGCGAGAGACAGGAGAGAAAGAGAGAGAGAGAGACCGGTGTTATGAGGGTTTTACCGAATCCCGATCCCGAGTAAGGAAGGAATGGAGCTATTGGGGAAAATGCTTCACAGTTTTGTCTACTCAGGACCCGGACTAGGAGAGAGAGAGAGAGAGCGAGAGAGAGAGAGAGAGAGTAGATGGGCCGGGAGTGCTGGAGATATAGATACATAGATATAGATATACGGACGACTTAACTCACTTTAGTTGAGTCACTCATGCGCCCCTTCCCTAATATAAACAAATGCACCTTACATATCCATTAAGGATACAACTGAATCATGAAGGAAGAAGATGAGGATAGAGCTACGAATCTCAACAGTACCTACTGTACTCACTCCTTTGAGGAAGCTAGCAGTCAGCCGTCACCACCAGCAGCGTATCTCTCTCTCTCTCTCCAACTATACCTATGTGCTCTTTGAAGTCTGGGCCCATGGAGAAGATTATCAAGTGCTCGGATTCGGATTGGGAATTACAATTATACAAACGGGTATATACATAATTATCCCTACTGGAAATCACTCTAAAGCATCCTTTTAATACTTTCCTAGATTTTTTTTTAATGGGATGTACAGACGTGAGAGATCCGTAGATCTCTTCTTCTTTACTCTTGACTCGGAAAATTTCTTGATATATTTACTCCTTGTTTTCCCTTCACAATAATATCTCCACTCGTCTTGACTAGTCTATATTTGGAATTTTTATATGAAATTCTTAAACATTCCCAAATCCGACAACTACTCTCCTCGTCTTCTCAAAGAAGAAGGTGGAACAACAATTTTTTCCTTCTCTTTCGTAAAAATTCATCTCTTCCGTTTTCCCTCCACACTACTCGTAGGATATATAGTTGGACTCTGGTTCTGGTTCTGGTTTAGTTACCATGATATGTATACACAGATCACTGAACCGACTGATAAATATACAAATTATACAGATATATACACACGTAGAATAGAGAATTTAAAATTGCAGGGTGGCTTCTCTCTATCTTGTGTATAGTCAACATTTTAGAATAATTTATCTTCATACTCTTGAAATACTCATGTCATGACCATCACGATCATGCCTTCTTTCATACTCAACTGTCAAGTTGGTAACATGGAGTGAAATACTGAAGGGAACTATTTGAAGATTCGTCAGTTGTCCCTTGTCTGTTGACGGCTATCCACAATCCACATTAGTTGTCAGTTGGGTGGAAATACTTGACAGGGGATTTATTTTTGATGATCTGGGTGGGCTACCAGAAATTTATTACTTTGAGTTTGTGAATTGAAATTTTGAAGCTCATACTGGAAGTGAAGGACTCGAGAAATGTGCGGATTTCATGAAATTTTCTAAGAAGCTCTAAGTCGCTGGATTATAGTGTGTACTCCGTAAAAATTAGGGATTTTAAATGTGCAATTCATTTAAAATCTTGAGACAATTCTTTTTCGTACTTTGTATGACTTACCTGTGAATTCATAATGACTTGAGAGAGCTATAAAAGCAAGGATGTACGTAGTGTTGTAAAGTTAACGTCAACGAAGACCGTGCTTGTGTGTGGTGAAGTGTAAATTGTAAAACCAAATAAATGTTTATTGGTGTTAACAAGTTCTACCTGAAGTCAAGTCATATGGTGGATTTAATGGATGATTCAGAGTTACTAGATCAACAAATCCATGACATAATTAAAGGAACACCTGTGCAGTTCCAATCCAGTCGTTCCAAAGGGCTCACACAATTCACAGTCAGTTCCAAAAGCCGGAGAATTGAAATCTGAGCGTTAAACAATAGCTTAGTTAATACATTGTGAAACTATTTCTTTTTAAAATTGCTTGTCAAGTAATTACATACATACTTTCGATTAGGAGATCAAAGTTGTATTTTTGTGAATGTCATTGTACCACGGTCACGTATGAATAGTCTCAAGTCTTCCTCTCAATGTAATATTATGTGTGAAGATTCATGTGTGTCCTAAATCTAGTATTACGTAATTTCTATTGAAATTTATGTCATCACCTGTTAAATAATATTGTGATTCCGTGATTCTATTTTTTCTACGATAAAATGTCAAGCGGAAGGTAATTTTTGATCTTGTCTATACACACATACATACATATCCGACTTTCAATATTATATTGCTCAGTTACCGTTACAACGTGGATGCTAAAAATAAAGAAAAAAGATTACTAATTGCTTCTTATTTCTATTAATTTTAGACCCATCAAAACGGTAAGTAGATCCTTGGAGCTTTTGGGAGGACCCATCTAGCACTTGAAATGGAAATAAATAATTTGATGAAATGATTCTCTAACTAAGAAAATTCTCATCACTGAAAAGAATTCTTTTGTTTTGATCCCACTGTAGGTTGTAGTAGGCGACGGTACGGTCGGTAAGACTTGTATGTTAATTTCTTATACGACAGACAGTTTTCCTGGTGAATATGTGCCTACAGTGTAAGACAATTTATGATTCAATCTTAATAATTGTAAATAATAGTAATGATAGTGCTAAGTCCCTATACATTTAAAGTAAATAATATGTATAATCGAAATGTATGTAATCTTAATCTTGGTCTACTGACGCTAAAATGCAGTTTAGTTATCTCATTTATTTTACGTAATAGTATACAGAATGATAAGAACAATGTGCGGATATGTATGAAATGAGTCGTATTATTTGTGTACTGATTTCAGATTTGATAATTACTCAGCTCCCATGGTTGTAGATAGCATCCCAGTTAGTTTAGGACTTTGGGATACAGCTGGGCAAGAGGACTATGATCGCTTACGGCCGCTCTCGTATCCTCAAGTAAGTTACATTTTATGTTAACAAACCCCTACAGTCTACATCATAGTTAGCTATTCAGTATATAGATTACTATAGATAGATAATTAAATAGGTACCTAAGCTTGTTCTTTCCAAAGTGATTCTCATGTGAAATGAGCATCGTATTTTGTTCGGTGATTATTTACTGACGTTGAAAGCAAAGTAATCACAACATACTAGTACATCCTCACTTAATACTGACACACATTAAAGGAGCTTAGATAGGTATGTAGTATGTATGCAGTGGATGCTCTGCTGATAATAAGAACTACCTAATCTTGGTGACGTCACACTCATACTCATGAATTATTCAGCTCCAAGAATTGTACCGATATTTGTGTATGGAGTCATATAGAAGTAGGGACTCTAGTATGCATTGATAGAACTCAATTTGTTTCTGTAAGCTAAAGTGTGTGTGTATGGTGTGCTATTGAGAAATAAATAAAAATGTGCTCTTTGATGCTTTAGACGGATGTTTTTCTCGTATGTTTTTCTATCGTAAGTCCATCGTCTTACGAAAATGTCACATCAAAATGGTACCCTGAAATAAAACATCACTGTCCGGACGCTCCTATACTCCTTATAGGTAAGTCATCACTTTATTTTATTACGTTTTCTGCTGACTGAATTCTGGGTGAGCAGTGCAGTACTGGTGACTCTCCTCCCACGTTATCACTGAATGAAACTATGAATCATTCTTGTTTCCTGTTATAAGTTCTCTCTGTCGACAGTTATCAGTGACAAAGTAGTATACAGTGCATGTCCCTTGTATCAAATAGATATTATCCCGACGCTTGAGTTGTGATTAGCAAGATGGATTTATGTACTCATTAGATTTGGATTCTTTGTTGTTTATAGGTACGAAATTGGATCTCCGAGACGATAAAGAGACGTTAGCTCAATTGGGAGAACAGGGTCTTTCCCCGATCAAAAGGGAACAAGGACAAAGATTAGCTAATAAAATTCGAGCTGTAAAATATTTAGAATGCTCCGCTCTTACTCAAAGGGGTCTACGACAGGTGATTTTGCATTTGAATTTTGAATACTTGAAGTGTTTATGATGAGTGAGTGCAATCTGTTGCAGATGAGATTTCCGTTACAATTGTATGTTGTACTACTTACAGGTATTTGAAGAGGCAGTCCGAGCAGTTCTTCGACCGGAACCTATACGAAGACGTCAGAACAATTGTATCGTTTTGTAGAATAATGAGATTTGATATAATATATGTAACATACCTTTGATCAGATATGGACAGGAAAATACAATTATTCAATTTTGGAATGGATCTTTGTACCGAATACAAAATCCGCTTATACAGCCTATGACGCCAATGGTACAGTAACGCAGGATTTCCTCCTTTGGCTTTCATTGCATGCCATTTATGATTGTCTTCAGTTCTTCAGTTTGGACGGCAGCCTGTCTTCGTATCCATCAAAAACTAATGAAATACCCCAGGCTCGGAACTTCAACCAGAATATTATATGCACCTTGCCTGCAGGTTTTTTCTAATTCTAACAATCAAAATAATAATATATTGTACTAACTTATCCTTTTTTGCTTTTCGCAAATACATTTTCTATTAAATGTACTTTTAATCTGTCAAGATTTACATGTATAAGTTTACAAGGGTTACCAATTACAAATTTAAAGAGTATATATATGTGTATAATATGCAAAAACCTGATAGGAAAAGACCAGTAATTTTAATTTTCCAATTTGAAAATCAATAACGAATCTCAAAAAAAAACAAAAAACAATTATATGCAAAGTAAATAAGACTCGCACAGTGATCTACTTATCTTAAGAATCATGAACTTTTTGAACCTTGAAAGGAACTCATTCAGGATTTTATGGTTCAGTCTACATCTTTAAGTGCCGTTCTTGGTACAGAAATTTTGACAAATTTTTTCTACCTAGCAACTGGAAATGTATGGGGAGTGAATTAATAGAATGATGAAGTCGAAGCTTATATGAAATTACATAAAGAAGAAAAAAAACTACGGAAAACTAGTCATATATACATGTTTGTACTTTATTGTACTATACCACACTATATACCTTATAATTACCAGCACATTATTTTTCGGTCTCAAAAGGGAAAAATTAACCTTTAAATATTTTTTTTTCTTCGAAATCGTCATAATGCAAATATCTAGAACCAAAGTAGCTTGTCAGATGAATTCCTAATTCAGATTCCGTAATTTATATATCCACTTACATTTTACCTGTATATAATTATGAATTGAATATAAATAGTCGGTAATTCTTCTCGTTTAAGCTTCTTAAATGGAGTGTGATGCATGTAAATTCTTAGTGTTCAGTATTGTGTGTAATAATAATAATCATCATCATCATTGTATTTATATATCTTAGATCTGAAAATATGTTCTAAAAATGTCAATTTCCTGCTCGAATTCAAATGATGGGGTTTTTGTGTCATTCGTATAACAATAAATTATTAATAATATCTTTTTGTTTTTAAATTATAAAAAGTCAAAGACTGTCAGTCTATATTTTAATATATATTGTATAATAATTATATTTATATAATATTATATTTAATATATATTATAATTATACACACGTATGTAATTGTATGGATAAGAATTATTGAAGGGGTTGCCTAGATATCATTAGAAGCATCACAAAAGTATGTAGTGTCATATCTACATACCTATATATATGCGGTTTGTTAGCTGGCAGCAACGGTAATAAATTCAGAAAAAAAATTAATTTATTACTTTATTAGTTTGTAATTGTATTATTAGTCATTTATTTTGTTTTTAAGTACTTGTGTTATGTTATAGCTGACGCATTATGTTTTTAAATTTAAAACAAATATACACATGATTTTGTAGCCTCCGCAAGGAACTTGTGGATTTAAGTCAAATGTAAAAAAAAAGCAACTTGTACAATTTGTTGTTACTTGTTCTATTCTATGAGACTCTTGTAGAAAATAAATTTGACCATTCTACATGCGAACCTTACTTAATCCAGATTATAATATAAATATTTTTCTTTGCTGGTCAATGAAACATAGTTACAGTTAATAGAGTGCGAAACAGGGGGGGGGGGGGGTAGAAATAATAGGAATAAGGAATAATACCAACTTGAATAACTATTAACTAGTAAGTTAAGATTTATTAACATTCATCAAGGTATAAATAATTACAGTTACATAAGTATTGTCTGACACACAAACGGTCAGTTGTACATAACTAAGTGATCACTCGGTAAAAAAATAATTAGATCATTAAATGTCCGTTAAATGGCATTGGTGTGTATCCAGTCTAAAAACTGCGTTACTCTTGTGTAAACTCCCGGGTACCCTGAAATTAAATGAAGGCATAAATTATTATAAAGATTACAGTTAACTTAACCTTTTCAAAACGGTAATATGCAGTTTGACATCCTTTTGGAAATGATAAATTCCTAGTTTTGACTTTTCTTAAAATGTCGATTTTTCGTTTTGACCATTTTTGAAAGTGTTACTTACTAGATTATAATTGTTTTTGACAATGTAATTTCTTGATTTGACATCTCTGAATATGGTTGGTGATTTCTAGTTCTGACCTTTTTCAAAATGTCATTTTCTAGTTTTGACCTTTTTCAAAGTGTCACTAGCTAGTTTTGAATGATTTAAAAAATGTTAATTTCTAGTTTTGACCTTTTTTAAAGTGTCACTTGCTAGTTTTGAATGCTTTAAAAAATGTTAATTTCTAGTTTTGACCTTTTTTAAAGTGTCACTTGCTCGTTTTGAATGATTTCAAAAATGTTCATTTTTAGTTTTGACCTTATTTAAAGTGTCACTTGCTAGTTTTGAATGATTTCAAAAATGTTCATTTTTAGTTTTGACCTTTTTTAAAGTGTCACTTGCTAGTTTTGAATGCTTTAAAATAGTTAATTTCTAGTTTTGACCTTCTTAAAAGAATTTGTAAACACTTTTGTAAAGCATTTGTCGATGGTTTCCCAGTTTCGAACAGGTTAAGCAACTTTCAACAGTTGACAGTACCATGAGCTTTAAAACATAAATAAATTCATGACCCGTTAATTACCTGGCTCTGCACATCGATTACCGAACGACACGATGCCGATTTGAACCCATCGTCCATCTAATTCCAACATTAAAGGCCCTCCGGAGTCACCCTGGATAAAAGTGACAAAATCTGAATTAAATGCTGTTCCCGTTATCTGTCAACTGTTACTGTAATCTACTAAATAATGAGTTATTCCTGATAATGGTAATATGTAAGTGTATACTTGAACAAAAGATGAGTGATACTTTACCTGACAAGCGTCTTTTCCTCCCTGAGGGTATCCAGCACAGAGGAAAATGTCAGTGATGGGTTGGAAATAAGCTCTGTCACAGTCGGCGTTGGACCAAACAGGTAAATTGACTTGTTGTAGAGCAGTATTCTCTCGCCCCCCATATTTACCTGTCCCCCATCCAATGACTGTCGGGGAAGTTCCTACAAAATTATTGGCTCGAGTTCTTCCTTGAGGCAAACAAATGGGTGAAATGAATCGGGAGTAGTCCACCTCCCGTTCGAGCTTCAACAGAGCCAAGTCATTGTAAAAGCCAACTCCAGAAAACTCTTTATGAGCAATGATTTCGGTAACTCGGAATGTTTGTGGCGTTGAGTAATCCTCCTCCTGTCCTAGATCATACTCACCGAGACGCACAGTGAATTGACGAGGACTAAAACTGTAAATTAGTGGAGCAAAAATACAACCTTACATGTCTGTAACTTCACTTTCGTTGTTGTTATTACTGTTACTGCATCCATTTAATATAATTATCACATTTAATAATGGCGCTTCGTATTAAATTCAATTTTTAGGATTCTCAAGAGATCTGCATACCTTTTTTGCTTCTGATCTTTAGTGCAATGAGCAGCTGTCAGAATGTATCTCTTTGAAATGAGTGTTCCACCACACCAAAATTCCTGTCCTTTTGGACCATGTAAGAAGATTGCGGCCATCCAGGGCCACTGCCCTGGAGGAGACTTGTCTCCGTCCACAATTCGGAAGGATAATGCCTCAGATTTACCACAGCCTCGGGAGTGTGTCCCTAAATCTGGGAATGTTTGTGGTCTGATGGTAGTAGTGTCGGCTATTGGGGGCGGTCGGGTGTTGAGGATAGTTGGACGTCTAGTAGTTATAGTTTCAGTTATTTGGGGCTTCGAGGATGGTTTCTCTGGACGATCTGGACAGCAAACTCCGGGAACAAATAATGCTTTGAAACACAAAGATTTCCGGAGATTACTCAAGTCGAAGAGGAGCGAAGGACATCCGGAGAGATCAAGACATTTCCCAGAGTTTCCTCCTGGCGTTGTACACACCACATCCTTTATGGCGCCTCCGTCTTTAGTTGCATTGCTTGAACTTCCCAAGATGATCCGTCCATCACGATAAATCAGTGGAGGAAGGAATTTCCCTATCGTGTTCACCGTTTGCACGACTGGCACAAGCGTTTCCGTCACATTCTACAAAAGTAAACGAGCAGAATTTACACATACATATTACAGTATAAACCGATCGTTTCTACATTGTAGATTTAACTATAACTAGATATGTATTAAATACATCTCTGTACAGTTATTTCACATTCGGTGGTGTGGTTTTTCTCACCTTGCCGAGAACGTTGCGACCAAGGGTATACAAGGCATTTCCTAATTGCTCGTCTTCGGCAGCATCTTTTAGTTCGGGTGCTGAGATCTTTTCATATTGGTTACTCGCAGCTACTACGTACTGCTCTCCACTCTCCACGGATTCACTAAATGGACTTTCAGTGGTCGTTGCTCTGGTGACAGCGGAAGATTCTGGATTTGACTTCCTCAGGAGATATCTCCCTAGAGTGTTCAGAGCTCCCAAGGTTTCCGTTACTTTCCCCATCGATGGTAGGGACATTGACGGCAGACTAAAATGCCGGGGCTGATAATTAAACTGTGGCATTGGAAAATGTCTGTAGCTAAATTGTCGTGACATTTCCGTGGGCAGTGCTGCAATAGTTAAGCAATTTATCTAATTAATTACCCGTTTGAGTTTGAGTTAACTTTATTAAAGTCTCAGGCTATTCAGTATTTAAAAATACTGATTTCCAATAATGGAGACCGTGTAAGGCAAAGTTTTGTAGAAAATTATCACCTTACTTATTATTATTGTACATAGCACATTTGTATTTCCCCGATTTCTTCCAATTTATAATTTATACTTACAACCGCGAATCTACTAAACTCTTCATTTAACTTTTATTCACTCGACTACATAAATGTGACCATGCTTTTGATTTACCGATGAATGCATTTGGCTCATGAAATGTGACAGGATAAATGTAGCAGCGCTAGCCAAATGGATAAGCAAAAACAAATTAAAAAATAAAAAATGTTTTTTGACCACTTTGTATGTAGTTCATTAATGTCCGTCCAAAGGACTAAATTATATTGATTGTCTCCCTTCTAGTGGGAAGCATTGATATCGACGTACGTAAATATACCAATTTTTACCGTCCACTGCACAGGTGCATTTGGTTTGCACGTGTAGAAGTGCTGATAGTTTTTTTAACTCTTTTAGTCACCAGTTCACCTCACCTAAGTCTTCAATAATTATTGCATCTTTGAGCAGCAATTAAATCTCGTCTTGCGTGTATTTGCATTATTACAAGTACCATGGAAAACAAGTGAAAGAGATGAACATACCTGATACCTATGTTATTATTCTTTAAAATGCAATAATGGATTTAATAGCTTAAATAGTGACGTCAACTCCTTGAAAATGTGTGTTCACTAAACAATAAATCTAATAAGGTGTGGAAGATAAATAATGAATCAATATGCTCAGCTGCTACACATGTACGTGAACTGTAAAACTAGTTATCAAAATATGTAAAAGTATGGGAGAAATTATTATCCTATTGAAGGACCCAAACTGAATGGCATTGCATTGGCGTGTATGATTACATATATATATGTGCTTTCTCACCATTATTATTTCCAAGGAAAAGAATTTGTCAACTTGAAACATTTTAACGGTGTTATCGTAAACTCGAGAAAAACAGGAAGTCCAGTAATGGCATGTGAGGGATTATATTATAAGAATATCTCCGAAATGATTTTTCATCCGCAGTACGCCTCATAGGCAAATCCCTACCTTTCTAAATATCCCATTACTTTCTTAAAAGAAGCGGACTTGGTGTTGAGTGTTTTGTTATGTTAAGTGAAAACGTAATTCTCGGCACACCATTTAATTTATGGGTGATTGAGAATTCAGTATTTTTCTACAACACTATGATGACTTGTTATTGCCGATTTTGTCTGTACTGCCCCACTAACCACTATATCCCTATACATATATGTATAGTATAGCTTACCTCATCCTAATGCGTAACATTAGTAATATAATATGCATTTCTAAGGCAAGGAAAACACATTCTTTCGGTCTTCATTACATGCAATATGCAACCAACAAGCAATTCATTCACGCACCTGCCGTACATGTACCGCTTGTCTGATGCTAATATATGTACCGTGAATTTTGCTACAGGCAAGATGCAATCTGCAAGATACAATTGAGATATTCCGTCCTTACTGTATTATAGAAGCATGCTTCGCTCTCGCCGCACAGCATGAGGATTCTTATTTATTAAATGCATACATATGTATAGGTGCTGTATGTATTGGTTTCTACTTATATGTAGATGCAACTCATACGCATTACCCACCTTCAACACACAAGCCAACAACCCTTCAGCATAATCTCTGAAAAAGGAACGAACATTACTTTCTTTTACGTTTGACGTATATTTTCATTTGACATCCCTTATTATAAATGAAATTCACTTTTTAATTTCACTATTCTAACAAATCCATCTACAGCATTTTCCTAGCCTGGAACAAAGATAGTAAACTAGCATAACTGGCAATAATTAGTATTTTGTGATTCAATCCACGTCCCTGCCTTGTTGGGTTAAGTCTATTTAACTCGTGCGATCAGGCTATACGAACCACATTAATAAACCATATATCTTTAAAATAATCGTAGAGACGCTCTTTACTGTTTACTTTCCGCCACGCCGTGCGTCAATGTTTTATCACATTTTTAAAAAAGGAATGATTAGAGTAGGTACTTACACACACGTGGGAAATATCCATATCCATTAAGTAATGGGGGATACAGAGACAGCATGAGGAAACAACTGATAAGAGGCCAAATCACTTTTATTTTTGACATTGTGATAGATACCATCTACTATGCATCCACTCTGAAGCCAATTCACTCCGAATATATATAGACGTAAATAAAAATATTTTTTTTGCCGCACTATGAATTAAATACGCCCTTAAAGACTGTTTCACTGTCACTCTGAACAACTGCACTTGCAATAAGTAAAATGGACATTTTACTATACTAGATGTAGTACACAGAACTCTCCATTCAATTCCATCAAATCACAATCCCAAAATGAACTACACTCATTCGGTTAGCACTTTCAATTTCTAATCGGCCACAAATCACAGACAACTTTGGTACATGTATACAAATAAGAGGCAAGATTTCATATTTGTCGATGTCAAAACCAATAGATTTCCAAGAGAAACTGTGTAGGGGTAACTTGTAGTACGAGCTAGTTGTGTC
The DNA here is from genome assembly GCA_034695205.1 of Dicyrtoma fusca. Lineage (NCBI taxonomy): Eukaryota > Metazoa > Arthropoda > Collembola > Symphypleona > Dicyrtomidae > Dicyrtoma > Dicyrtoma fusca. The sequence continues at coordinate 20,201 of JAQFZC010000474.1, forward strand.
GGGACGGTGCGGTGTGTGTGGTGGGATGCAGTGGCAAATATATTCTGTGTTGTAATAAACAATAGAAAAGTGCACAGGAAAATCCTAAAGCGGCCACTGAGCGACGATGAAGGGAAGATGAGCCGAGTTGAGACAGTAGAATAGAATTTCTATACCGAACGGTTCTGATCGCATGCACCACAAAATTCCTGTAAAATTTTTGGTGCTGCTTGTCACTCTCGCTGATGTGGTGACCTAGAAAAAAAGGAAAAATAGAAACATAACAGAAGTAGACGGATGGTCACTCTGTCTCAACTGATGTAAAGTGGAGGGTAATTGACAGAACCCTAGCATAGGTAAGGAAAGAGTAAATCACGGCACTCACTTTACTATAATGAGACTTCTGAGGCACACAGCCATGTAGTAACAGACAGAAATGAGCAGGTAATTTCGTTTTCTGGCTCGAATCCTCTCCTGCCTCCTCTAATAGTCTCTAAACGTTTAAAATCTTGACACTGATAACAAAGGCGTAGAAGAAGCTATTATAATGGTTATTAGTACGGTTCGAAAATCCTTAAATTTTTCACCAACTCTCTGTGTGCTCAAGAAAAATTGTAATTGTTGGACTGAGAGCACATGTAACTCCCTATTTGAAGTTGAGCTTGCACTGAACGGTGGACACTTGAGTGCTCTGTAGTTGTGGAGAAGATGAGCCTCTCTCTGACACTGTGTCGTCGACAGATTTGTTTTGCTCAAGTTATTCCCTTCCTTCACTCACTGCATTAGTATATTAAAGGGATATATAAGACACAATCAAAAAATCTGGCTGGTGACTCTGACTGGCTCACCTCCTTTATATTCCTAGTCAGATCCCATCACTGACTTCACTGCCCTTATAATTTCTCTTGAGAGACGAACCCAACAGATAAAAGAAACGAAAGTGAGAATAGATGGATACCCATATACATACAGAGACAGCACAACAACACAGAGACGAGGATGGGATTTCCCACTTTTTAGCATTAGACAACAAACCTAAAGCAAAGAGTAGGAGAGTTTACGAGATGAAAACAGAGGAGAGCACTTCACCACATTCAACCCCACACACACACACACACACACACACACACACTTGCTAACGTCCCAAAGCATCGTCATGACTACTACTTACAGTTACAGCTATAACACTAACACTATTATGGCAGTCCTCACACATGAACAAGCCACATAACTTTTATTATAGAAATTTTTATTCTTTTTCTTTTCTATTTCCACCAGACCAAGCCAAACCCGTTTATAAAAAATAATATCTACATGCACATAACTCTTTTTTAGAAATAAAAAAGTCTATTATGTTGTCAATAATGTTGCAAACTTCTTTACATTCCTTCCCCAAGCCCATCATCCTCAGTCTCACTACACTAGTCAGTAAATCAGGATGAACTGTTACTTCAAAATTCAAATTTAGTATAGCACTAATTAAAATTATCATAATCGTAAGGGAATTAAAGCATTGTACACCGAAATGAATGAAACACACATGGGTAGAATAATTTAATAATTTATGCAGTAATATGTTCCGAATAGCTGTACTGCACATAGAAGTACCTTCTACCTTCATACATACATACCTATAGTAGGTAGGTAGGTAGGTAGGTGCCTTACTATTTACCACTCGCACTAGCTAGTGAGCAAGAGCAATAATAATAATACATACATGGGCTGCTAGGAGCTGTTTAAATGAAAAAAAAAACGATGCTGTCACACTGTCATCGTGGCATATCTTCCCGTTCAATGTAATGTAAGTCTGGGGAAATAAGTAACTCTATTTCGGAGGAAATTGAGAGAATGTCCGAAGAGAAGAAGTCATCTTTAAGTCACTAGTCAGAAATAAATGTGTGTATTCGAGGAACAATACAGGTGACCGTTAGGTCAATCATTACCGTCATAGGAAGGCTTTAACGCTTCCTTCGATTGTCACAGTTAGTCGTTGCTGCTGCTGCTGCTGTTGCTGTCACGTCACAATCTCAGCGTCACTTTTTTGCTTCCCCTCGCGTCAAAATAATGACCTAGCGTGCATGCATAATTTTATGAATTCATCTCTTTTCAATGCTTATTTACTAACTCCCTCAAGCCATACATTATAACATATCTGTACAATTCTTGAAGGATTCCTTGAGACAGTTAGTCAGTCTGAGTAGAGTTCCTGTAACCAACATTTAATTTGCCTAAGTTGTCAGTATACTTATACAGACAGACCTATTAAGGTGCTTCATTTACTATTGTTAGCTATACATATGTGCTATACCCACTACTACTCCTACAGTTACAGTTAACGAATACAGTGTGCATGTCATATTTATGCGTGGCTGTATTGGAAACGCTGTGTGGTCTACTTTTATTCTGTACTTCAGCCTAATAGGACTGTTATGTCAGTGCATTTGGCATTTCGTAGATCATATATGTAATAATATGCAATAGTAAGAATTGGCAAGAGTGACCGACATCGACACTGGATGCAGGATGCAGTGTAAAATAAATTGCACTATTATACAATTTTATTCCTTTCGATTGTCAGGTATGTAAATGAATTCTCTTGAAGTCTTTGGGTGAAGACACGTTCCTACCTGGGAATCGGTGATAGTCGAACAGCAATATTATTGTGATTAGAAAAGAGTTTAGGGAATCCCAGAAGGGCAGTTTGTGTCACTTATGTATGTAGTTTGCTTTTGACATAATACACAGACAGGTGAGCTTGAGCACAGTGTGCATGGTAAGATAACCTTCCTTCTTCTCAGATCCCATAAGAAATTTAAAATATGACGGAGGTTAAGTATCTGTACAGGTACAAAGGGCTGCAATCCTTCTACTACCTGAAATAATATTGTTGCCTCGTGTCATGTTATATTTCAACACGGGTAAATCCCAGGGACAGGGGCATCCTATATTTTGGTTGATCTTATACTTGTTTCTTTTTCGTAATGGAAATTTCAATTTATTCTACTTAACCATTGCGTTGGGGAAAACACATCAGAAGGGTTTCATGAAAGTATCTTGAATCATTCGAATGATTTATATTTTTTACATGCATATTGATGAAAGTTGACAAGAATTTGATTTTTGTTGAATACACAGCTCTCCACGGATTTTGACACCTTTAACGCTTTCAGTTAATAAGGCGGAATCATTTTTATGCAAAAAGTGTTAATGTATTTTTAATTTTAAAAAAAAGGAGTTCCCGACACAGTAATAATAACAATAATATTGATAATGTTACTAAGAGAGCTTGCTTGTTACATGACTTGCTGCGTTACAATGGTTGAAGCTGAAAGTCATGGGATTTGGATTGCATTTTTATTAAGCACATTGGGTCTCGTGGGCATCCGGGAGAAAGTTGTGATTATTATGTTTGATGGTTAAGCCACACGAGTGGAGTTTACGTTGACGTGTGTCAGCATGAAATAATCCAAACCACTGAAACTTCCCTGTCCTATGCTGTTACGCTGTTGGTAGTAACACTGAGATGTTAGCATTTGACAGCATCGAGTCATACCCCAGTCATTCCACAGGGTTATTATGAGCTATTATTGTTACAGCATTATTGAGCATACCTAGTATTCCTATAAGCACAACTGGCATAATAAGCAGCAGGATTTATTACCGTTACGTACACCTTCCAATGTTAGCACATGCAAATTGCATATTATCATATCTGATTCCGAGTAACTCTAATAACAGTAATAATAGACCGTCGGCAGGTACGTGCATAGTGTTGCATGTATACATTATGTACACCGTACACATCTGCACTGACTTTATACAGATAGCTAATAGCTTCACAAACAAAACTTGGGTCTGCGTGACAAGTCACCAGTCAAAGAAAATGTGTACGGACGAAACGAGAAGAGAGTCTACTGCATTTATTTTGGCGTTAAATACATTTTGCATACTCCATTCTTGTCTATATATTTAAACTTTCTATTTCTAAGAAATTAAGATGTGAATTAAAATATAAATTACATTTCTTTCATCATTATATTTAAAGGTGTAAAAAATTAAAATTTATATTTGGGCATTCTTGCTTTTGTCACATGACAGCTCAATGGGCGACTAGGTAGTTTCTTCTGTAGGGTTCTAAGATATGTACATATTATATTATTACATTTTTGTCTTTATAGGAATTTTATACCAAAAAAGGCAAGTAATAACGCCGACCACATCAGCTCTGCTAATTAGAAGGCTGTTGAAGCAAATCTTGTCAAGCACAGAAAATCAATCCTAAAATCAGAGGATTTACGATCCTTATGGAATAAACAGAATACCGCTTATGCTTGTCCAAATGGTCAATAGATGTCAAATGAGCTATAAAGGTTTGGTCAAATGCAAGCAAATAATTAAGTATACACCAATCTTAAATTGTGTTTGACATAATTTTAACTTTCTTCCTGGGACTAGGAAGAATTATAGATTAGGAAATGCGGCCATAAAAATATAATGAATAATGGACATTTATATGAAAAGTGTGATCTTCTTCAATCCGTATATGTATGTAGTTGACGTAATTATTTTTCTACTGTTATACATACAATAATTAGTGTGACAGCTTGTATCCCAACTGTGGTCACCCAATCCTGGATATTTTTTATGGCTTATCTTAATCTTTCTTTATGCTCTGAATGATTGTACCCATGACAAAGAGTATTTTTTTTCCGAAGAAGACTGATAAATACCTACATATATAATTGAGCAGAAAGTTGGACAAGATCTAGAAAATAACTGCAATGAAAGGTCGTAAACAAATATTGAATTGTCACACTCTCACACTAAGGTTTTGCGGTTTTCTTGATTTGTTTTGGTTTTAGTGCATTTTTCGGTTAGGAAAACAAAATGTAAGACTTGACGCACTCAACCTGCCCACGCTACTTTACTTCTTAGCTAAAAATAATTAGTTTTGCTTTAACTAACTAGATTTGTACATACCTAGCTACATTTGGATTGGAGGTCAAAATTGAGTACTTCAAGATAAGACTCAAAACGATCAAAATAATTCAAGTTGATCCGTTAGATTTTTTTGAAGTAGAAAGTGTCGAGTTTCGAGTTTCGACGAGTCCAGAATTCCGAATCCGTTTCGTATCAGTCCCCATTATTTCATATCAAACAAAGGTGATTATCAGATATCTACAGGAGATTAATAATTGTGATACCCACAGGAATTTGTCATTGTATAAAACAAGGAAACACTGGGTGATCACACATAGGATTGTGATGACATATGTACTATGGGCAACCTTCCCTTGAGAATGGAGAATTGGAATCAAAAATTAAAAAGCATTTCGGAAGAGTAGATACATATGCTTATGAAATGATTCACTGTTATCAGCCAAGTTTGTTGCCATGCTATGTTTTCATACTTCTGGAGTCAAATGTTCTGTGTTCTTATCAGGAGTCGATTGTCCAGATTTCAAAAGTCCAGAAAATATGTAACATAGTACAAGAGAAGAAGGCTATCTAGGACCCATGCCGATGCATACCGTACTTAAAAGAGAAACTTGGACTTATTGAGATTAAGATTAAGGTCATTGGACTTTATATTGGAGCAAGGGGAACCATCACCAAATTTTTTCTGGATTTCATGAGGGATCAGGGAATTCCGCCGTCATTGCTTATAGATGATTTTGTGATGACTGTGCTTGAGAAATCAGTGCAAATCTGTACACATCATCTACTTTCCTGTGTCCCCAGCCCTTCGTTGTTGGATAGAAGTTTTATAAATTTTATCCGAATTATGTTTTATTAAACATAACTATTCCTAACAAAAGTTTTTTAACGCTTGTTTGTTTTTGTTATTAATGTTTGAATTCTCTGCCAAAGTATGTTCTATTACACACGACACGCTGGTGTTGAATTTTATTATTACGAGGATAGGATTCCGATTATGCACTTCCAAAGCCATTGCTGAGGACAGGTACGCATACAAATTAAGTAGGCGTACTACTGCCTTTCTTATTCGTTTATAATTTTGTAAAAAATAATCACCGTTTAATTGTACTGAATTGAATTTAAGTAGCAGCCATTTAATGTGTTGATGAGTGCTATTACTCCTCTATTGTAACATGGAAGTGACAGAAACCTGAATGAATTGGATCACAGATCAAAGTACCATGAAGAAAAAAGAAAGAGTAAAAAAAAGTGTCAACTGAAGCGTAGAGCCAAAATAAGAATAAAGAGAACACACCACACACAATCAGCGGAAGTTTGCCTACCACACACATTGGTTCAGGACTAGATATGTACGTACATAAATAGAAGAGAGTCCATCATCCAAACGAGCCGTCCGTCCACGTCAGTTAAAATCGGAGAAACTCATGAAACTCTGCCATGTAAAAAGTGGTTGAATGCAATTTAAGCATCTTTTAGGGAGGACAGTTCTTCTATTGTCGCGTCGTCGACACAACTTTTCTTTAATGCTTTTGAGCTTTGACTAGTCAGTGGGTACATACATTCTTTTGCGTGAAATTTTTAGCCATGACCGTGCATTTTCTACTCCCTAATTTATTCGCAAGTCTAACGATCCCAAAGATATGTATGTACATACGTACGTCCTAGTGTTTGTTTTTTAAATTTTGTATCCTACACAGCTTGTTGCCGGCTTGCAGTCACAATCTGTCTTCATAGTCATAATTTAACACTACTCGTCAGTATATTTAATGTTGATTTTCCTACTTTTATTACGAAAATCACAAGGTGGCTACCGATTGACATAAACTAATAAGACTATTAACTTACGTCTGTTTTCCACTATTTTTTTGTTACTACTTCTCACTACGTACAGCGTGTTTCATGAATGACTAACAGTAAGTGGCCATTAAAGGGCTGAATGCTATTACATATGAACCTGTCAAGGAATTCTTCTGCCATAGGGTTTATGAGGTACAAAGTTAAAATCTATCACGCAAATGTATTCTAAGATATGGCCATTCCCACAAAAGTTGAATTTTGATGCCTGTTTTGAGGTACCCAGTGACCTTTGACAAAAAACTATAATATTTATGCGAGCCACTTTATGGGTGTTCCGTCCGTATACCGTAGTGTAACTTTCGATGTGATTTCTGTCATGTACGAGCCATGACGTAAAACAAGTCAAGGTTTCTCTATTTAAACCAATATTATTTACAACTCACTAGTCAGCTTAACGAGAGGGCAACGCAGTAATTCCGTTGTAATTTACGACACACGTAAACCTTGGACTTCAAAAATAACTAGAAGGGTAGTTAACTTTTGCAAAAGTTTAGATTTTGGAATTTTTATGAGGGACTTATAAGTATTTGAATTTGGAAATCCGCTGGGATGCGCTAAAGTTTTGGGACACTACTTTTTCATTATTCGCTTTATTACTGATGACCTGATGGTTGACCTCTAGAGGTAAATTAAAACTAAAACACGTTAATCAGGTCCCCTCCATTAAAAAAGGCTTAGGGGTTCTTTAAAGATATGGAACAGTGTCTAACGTTTAACATACAGCTAAGCAATATCATGTAATCATGTAATATGGAAAAGTTAATTTAAGAGAAAGCGTAGGAAGAACATGCCTACTACTATAGTGTATCTCCTTCGTCATGAAAATTGCAAACAACGTTATCTTGCGCAGTGTTCTTTTAAATTACAATTTTTTACAAATACTGCTTCAGGCCACAATTTATATTGTAAATACAACTACGTAGAGGAGGTCGGTATGAAACCGACCAGGTTTCTGTACCAGGTAGAAAATACAAGAATACAATTATTTGCGTTGGAAAACTCAGGAATGGGCTTCTTTTAAAATTAGGTTCGAAAATGGGTTTTCGACAGAAATGACGTCTGACGTCTGACGCCTTTTAGAGTACCTACATAATTAGTTTGCTATTCCGAAAATGTTTTCCAGGGAGGCAAAAGATGTGACTGACAAACTCCTCATAAACTCATGAGCTTGATGATCGCACCTGAGAAAGTACGTAAAACTTTGTAATGCGGACAATGGATAGCCACTGCACTGCCAACGTTTATTACGAGCACAGAAATGCATCCGAAGAAATTTTCTTCTGTGTGAATTCATGCTGCTGTTCTAATATGTGTCAAAACTTCGGAATGAGGACGTAAATTAGTACTAATGCACTTTTTTCTAGGCTAGGTAGGTTATAAATAGTCGTAGACTGATTTATTTCTCTATTTATGAAAGTATGAGCTCAATGGAATTTAAATGGTTCCACAGGTTCAAACCCAGAAGATTTCTGATGTGTGGGCATAACTTAACATGACAGTAGTGAGCAACAGGATCTGAATGCAGTCTACAAAGTACTACAGTTTTTCTCTAGCTATGTATTTCTCGGCATTTACTGATTAGATGAGTTCAAGAAGTGCTTCGATTGATGCAGTGTACGAAATAGTATGGTATAAATTGGAAATATATAATTAAAACTTAAAACAAACTATCAATACCAAATTTATGAAACGTATACTGAGTCCAAAGGGCTATTCTCGATGGAGGGCAGCGATGACTCTGTTTGGTTAATAAAGTTTGTGATTCTCTCCACACAATGTTTTGACACCTCGCAAGATAATTAAAATGATAACAACGCCTCTTTATTCCGTCGCATAGAAAAATTCTTTATTTATTTACCATTTAAAACGGACTGCGCTTTAACGCTTCACTTACATTACAAAAACTGTCCATTGAAATTACATGCTTTTTTTGACTAATTATGTTATTGTTTCCGCTTCTCAAAACATTGTAACATATTTCTGAACAATCATCTACTAGATAAACAGTCTTTCAAATCCGGCATACCATAACAGTCAACCTTACATATACCCTATACCAGCTCATTTCAATATCATATCGTCTCGTCACGATGTCACAAATCTAAAGATAAACGCAACATCCACTCGAGGATTAAAATAGTATTAATCAGTAGAATTATTCGTTAAATCACCAACAGAATTTCACTTAAGGAAGCTTAATTGTAAGGTTATCTACTGATAATCATTATAATTGAACCATCCAATCGATATTCCAGCACCCGTGTTTGACACAAAGTTAGAATCGTTAATGAGTAAGCTATTGAAACGATCTCCGTTTCAACTTACTGGTAGGTACTCGAAAATAACAACAATAATTATTGTAGCACAAGAAGAAAACTTCTGTGCATCGCATTACTTGAACTGAACTGACAGTACTACATAATTATTTCAGCTTCTAATTATAGTTTCATTCCTTTAAAAGTAATAGTTTTATACATACATTTTGAAAACTCCCAACTACATTTGCAAACAATATAGTAGCTGAAATATTTAAAAATCGAACGCCAACGTTTGATTACAACATGGTTCTAGACTTAATATATACGCTTAATGTTAACTTAACGTTGAGACTTGAAGAGCAAAAGGCCTTTATTGGTTTTATGTAGTGATAGCGATAATTAGTATAAGCCTTTCTAAAATCAAACTATACAAGGATGTCGACATCTTATATAACTACAACGATAAATTTACAATTACATACGTAATGACATGCTTTGCTAACGAAACTTCGAGGCTAATTAACTACAATTAAATATAATTATATCAGGTACGCACTTTTTAACTAGAATCATTTTTTATATCCATACTCATAACAGGAGAGCGTATTTAGCGGCTGTAAATAACAACAATTAACCTAACGAAGAAATGAAAACGTAAAACAACTACGCATATGTTAATTCAAACACTAATAATTTATTAGTACAGACAGTTTTCACTTCGCCGTACTTCGTGCTTCAACTTGAGCCCGATATTTTAATTAATGACGTTCCACATATATAACTCTTCGAAGTAGCTCAAAAACGGAACCCCACAAAAATATCTTCAGCCCTGATGGCTAAGGAGATAGGCTAGCCATCAATATTGTTATAAAATTATTCTTCAAACTCAACAAACACTGGTTTGAGTTGAGGAAGAATTCCCAAGTCTGACAAAAGATCTTGAAATAGACTTCGAAATTAGCCACTACTGACAACAACTGATAAGCTATATGTTACAAGTGCGCTTTTAAGTCATACCTTTTCTTCAAAAATAAATCTCTAAAATAATCTAATATCTAAGTTACCTTTAATTAAAATTCTCTTTTTTTATAGTTATTCCGACATCGCTTAATTAAAAATAAGGCGTGACTGATTATTAAGACTGGCTACTGGTAAGACAGCAAGAACACAAAAAAGTCCAGAGAAGAAGGGAAAAGTATACATACATATGTCGTTCAGGCATAAAAAACATTGAACAAACTGCAAGACCTTTCGGTCTTGGATAAACTAAACTGAGAATAACTGCATACTACGTGTAAAACCTGCTTTCGCGTCATGCAAATAAAAACTTAACATTTTTAACTAAACAAATATAACAAGAATTCTAGCGAACTAAATAGTTACCCTAATAATCGTACGGGGTAATTAATAGATACGCTGTAAATCAGTGTATCGTTAGGCAACCATACATATACTATTCTACGTACAAAAGGAATCACAGATCAGAGTACAATATGTGTCAAAACAGGACCACAGGAGAAGACAAGCTCGACCTTATGATACAATAGAAACACATAGAGGAATATAGTTAAATGCCAGAGCTGCTTCCAGAGCTAACGATTCATGCATATTAATATTGTAAATGCAGTCTCAGCTTCGTGGCTCTTGATTGCTTCATCATCCTTTCACGATCTGGACCGAAGGCAGGCAGCATGTCTGGAGAGTATCTGTACGGCCACCAGGGCCATAAATTTTAATGTTACTTCGTCACTATTTTGATTACAACTACATAATGATTGTCGGAGTTCGGATTCAGTTTGGTTTCATAGCATATCATATTTACAGCTCTGGTATGAACTTTAAGATGAAGCAGATGGCTTTATTGGGTTTCCAGACTTGCAGTTCCTGCTTTGATTCTTCGCCGACAGCGTGGATGTCAACATAGAAGACAGAAGAGGGAAGTAATAAGTAAGCTTATAAAGCTACTAAGAATTATTATTGGAAGTAGTGGAGTTTCCTCCCGCATTGTGCAGGCGACTCGGCTTCGTCTGAAGTTGAGCCAGTGTTTCTTGAGTAGCGTGTGCCTTTAGAATTGTATTCTCATGTTCTAATTGCGTGATTCGATCCATTAATTCTGAAATTTTCTCCTTTAAAACTTCGACTTCTTCTCGGACAGCAAACATTAGATGACTCTTCACCAAATCCTGTAAAAAAAAAGAAGTGGTGCAAAATTAATAATGACGTCATTTCAAAGAATTGTGCAAAGAAAATGTGTTTACGCTCTTTTATTCCTTTTTTATAATAATTGTTCGCTACAGCAAGCTAATCGTAAGCTACAGTTGTACTTCACAAATAAGAATATTAACTTGGCAGAGCTACCAGTAGAAACATCATATGCTAGCAGGAATTACTGAATTGCGAAACTAAAAGCTACTCCACATTCAAGAAACTTATTATACTACGAAAACAACACTCCGCGTGGCATTTTATTATAATTACATGTCTGAGAGACAACATGTCTGCAATTCTATGAAAACCAGAGCTGAGAGATTCCAAGCAATATCAATCACCATATGCACTTTTGAAAGGCAGTAAAGCTAATAATACGAACCGATTTTATAGTTGCTCGACCTTTCATATTTAATTAAAGCTTCACGCGAACACCCCTCCAGGCACACATTTAGACATTCCTCTGGCTCGAAGTCAATTGTTTAATGGCACAAATTCTTATGCTACAAACAGCCAGCAATCACGCTTAAAAATTGTACTGCTCTGTTGGCATTCAGCGAGTCACCGCAAAGAAATGAACCATTCTCTCAACCAACATTAAACACAGTATGTCAGTCCCTTGAGACACTTGAAATTCAACTCTACTGTCTTCACGCAGGTATCTACCCTAATGCAGTAGTGGTCCACGTCTCCACGTGCAAGAATTTTGGCAATCGCCAAATAACTTGCTAACGCTGCAAATACGAACAGCAAAAACTGCAAATAGGCATGTGTAAATTCAAACGACTGGGTGCTATCCTTAGCAAGTCAGAGCTTAGATAAAATATACTGAATCACTTCCTGAACTTGAGAATAGACAAAGAAAGAAATACCAGTTAGAATATATACATATGTTTAGCTTGGACATAGACTTTTGTGTTTACACTCATCCACCACGTCAAACTACAACAGACAAGCCCATCTGCTATTAGCCCATTGCTCTTAAACATGTTTTTGAGCAGTCATAGGCTAAACCTTTTCACTCCTTACACAATACGTCTGTGAGTGTATGTATACATAAATTGTGCAAACATCCTAGCAAGAATGTACTAACCCAACGAGAGCCTATCTTCTTCGGTATATTTTACTTTTCGAACAATATAAGTCTACGCATAAATATACATAACGACAACGAGCAGAGCAGAGCAAATGCAGTACGAATACAATATTAAACAGACAGCAGGCAAAAAATTGAGCATGTGTCTAAGAAAGGTCATCCATAAAAATGCTCTGCTGCCAGACACGACTTGAACTAATCCACGCTCTGCGACGTCCGCCAATACATAGAAATACATACTTCTGGCTGAAACGATGCTTGTTAGGATTTTCAGTCCAGACACACAGGCCCTACTTGTAATAAAGAGCATTGGAAAAGAGTTCTTTGCAGAACATCATACAATACAGCAGAACAAGGACAGTAATATCTGGTATGGGGTGGTTAGGACAGACAAGGTCCATAGTTCATAAACCTATAGCCAAGGCAAGCCATCTAGCAATCCCTGAAAATCAGCGTGAATTAGTGATGTGGATTCTGACGTTAAAGCAGTTACATTACATATACTACGACTAAATACTAGCTAACATTCACCAATTTCTACATGATGCCACCTTAATTCGAAAACTGCTGACGATGATAGGCTCTATTTCAAAAACGCTGACAAGAGCAGAGTTTCAACATTACATAAACAGCACACACTAAGGGATCTATAGCGAATAGAAAGAAATGTATGAGTTAGAAGCTAGATATACTGTTTTCATCTTTATATAATCTTAAAACGACAAACTGCGATTCAATCGACGTTCATGATTCTATCTGGCTCGTGGGAAATCGCTGGGCATACATTGATTTTTGCCCTAGCGTCTGTGATGGTGTGATGGATATACACATGAGTAAATTCTGGTCGTGCTCAAGAAGAAAATATTTTGCAATCTAAAAATATAATACATGCGTAGGGGTCTGTCAAAAAGAAATGTGGCAAACAAGTTCTGTCTGTGAACTTCTGTTATTCATAATACTCGATCGTACAACACTAGATAACTACTGTACGTAGGTACCTTTGAAACCATTTACACTTTGAGTTATAAATCAGCTTGTTTCCACCACGTCATCATATTTTAGAGAAAATCTGGACGTATGACGACTACCTACGATAAAAAAACGATTCATGTATGTACTTCAGTACAAAGTTCGACTAAACGAATTCCATTACCACGTAAATATCCGCACGAGGTTAAAATTGCTTGTACAGAACTATTAAAAGATCAAAATATTATGCCCACAGGTCCACAATATCAGCAATGTCTTGACCTCTAGTCAAATTAGCAGAATTAGCGCTTGCTTTTACACATAAGAAGGAGGAATGTGATAAAAAAAAATAAAATAATCCTAAACAACAACTAGCTAGATGGCTTTCAGATAGAGCAAGGTGAAGGTTAGACACATCTACGTAAAGAAGGAATTAACTTATGAACTTTACATGCCGGATGACTTCATTTATCTCTTTTCGTAAAGAATGTTAGCAAGTTTGAAGACTAATTTATGGGTGTTTTTCATGATTATAAGAAGGAAGTACCTTACTGTACAATGATCTCAAAATATTCATCCTACATAATGTACCTTCTTTACACTCTCAAGGTTCTTTGCGAACTTTTGAAGTTTTAGCCATGTCTGTTTTATACAGATGGTAAGGCTAAATTAATATACCTATATGTAATCAACTAAAGCACTTAGAACCCAGGAGGGTTAGAATCGGATACTGGGATACTTCTGAGTAGTTCTGAGACAAAAGAGGATAAAGCGATTAATAATTACACAGCGGAGTTAATAAATACTACGGCAGTTAGAAATGATTTCTACTACTACGTATACTGTAATACATCTGCAACGATAAAAAACTACGGCTATCGAATGTCACACAAAGTCATTATAATAACTTTTAATACCTATCTACATTACCATCGTCAAAATGAATGACCTTTAATTTTGAAGGCTGTGGCGAGGAGCCATTTAATCAGCTATAATCCTCTCAACGTAAGGATTAAAGATAACATAAAAAACAGCCGTGTTTGCAGTCCTCAAAGCACGACATTAGAATTTATGCTTTATTCTCAAATAAAATGGAATTATTCTCAAATTCTACAATACATGCCATTCGCATTCTCGGCTAGAAATCGGTGTTCACAGTCAAACCTAGGACACGAGGAAAGCATAGCATGACACCATTTCGACTACGTACATTCCTAAAGTATCATTACACGTGTGATTTTTAAAAAATACTTGCCATACAAAATTCTAGACCCACGCACGAATCATGCACTGTTTGAAAACATAGCATGATTCATAAGAATACCAATGTAAGGTTTGCACACTGGGAGAGATAATATCTTCAGTAAGAAATCACAAGTAACTACTACACCAGATGAAACAAAATCACTTTACTATGCTACGTAATAGAAGTTTTGTTCCCCAAAGGCCTAAGGTAGGTACTGAAGCAGTCGTTCTTCAGCAGGCTAACAACGCGGATTTGCAATGTGTACCATATGTACATACGGTTCTAACTAATGAATGCTCTCTTTTCAGGTTCTACAAGTTGCTAGACTACCAAGAACCAGCGAATACAGCGAGTTGATCCAAAGTCAATAATTACGTGGTACACTTGAAGCTATGTGGATTTTGTAACACGCTAGAGTACCTCATATTAAATAAGCAGAACTTTAAAACAAGCAAAATAGTGGTTACATTTACATACAGCAGAAACTTGCATAAGCCATGGCTGGTTTTTTGACTTTCAAACAAAAAGGCTACTGTTAAATCTAAAACCAAGAACTGCCAAGCCAGACTAGTTGGCGATACAGATGAAGTACGTAGTTATCATACATTTTATCGTACGCTGAGTTTGCAAAATCAATTAACGTTTGAGATAACTTGCGGCTAAAATAAATGAATGATATGCCAAGCTGTACTTTTACACAACAAACAAACACATTAATCTGAATTATATTAAAGGTTTGATACACATGCCGTCATTCCTATTATTATTTACTTTAAAACATGCAAATGAAAACGCCGCGGATCACACTACCCCATTGTGGCCTGGAATCAAGTACAGACAGATGCATACGGTAAAAGTCGATTTAGTAACGAGTTGTTTACAAGACTCAATTACGGACATTACATTACTTCGTGCACAAATCGTGCCGATGAGACACAAAATAAAAAAATTATTTTTACCAGCATGACCGCATAGTTTGAGTAGGTACATACAACAAGCCACAGATAATATGCAGACAATTTGGTGACTGGGTGTAAAATTATGGCAAGCTGTTAAAGCAGTTCATAGCACGATAGAAGCACAAGTGACAAGGGTAAGCTAAATTTACTTTACACACGACCTCTGAAATGGATAAATTGGATTCAAAATAATCTTATTTACAGGATTATTACTAGATTTTGCTGCTGTTGTTCCACGCATACATTTTGGTACGCAATAAATATTACATTTACTATCCTATTACCCTAACAATACTAAAGCAGGAGCGGTATGTCGTCAGTGTCCGTAATTCCTACGAAACTAAACTTATCTGCCACTGAATGTGCACGCGTAAGCAGATTACAGAATATGGAATTATGCAGTACACAATGAAACTAACCAGTTGTGCCAGAAAAATAAAAACATCTATAAATAACTAAATAACCGATCAAGCGCTAAATATAAATAATCAATGCGTAAGCAAAAGTTTATAATATTCTTACCATTGCTTGTTCAATCTTGTTATCAATGGCAACTGTGTTGGGACCGGAAGCACTGGAAAAAAAATCATACATTATATAAGTTTTTTAAAATTCCCTTTCTGCATCCTTCTTTAAATAAATATCGAGTTCAAATGATTTCGCTGATAATATTTACGAGAATAATACGACAATATTACATATTATGTACAGGAATTAAGCCTGATATCCATGTTAACAACAACAAACAACTGGGATTCATGTAGAGTGGAGGCTACATAACCGTTGAAACAACTCTTAATTTGTTGTGCAGATATAGCTATCACCGCACACACTTATTCTAGTCATAAGAAAGGTTACTGAGGTCACGCTGTTGACCAACATCTATCGAAAGGGAATATTAAACTTTCGACAGTCTCCACTATGGTCCTGCTTGCCGCCAACGCAACGGCCAACGTAATCCTTTACAAAAATGACAAACATAGAGCAGAAATAACTAGGAATGTATAGGTATTTTCTTTTAAATTTTAATAGGTTTACACCTACAATAACACCTTAAAAATCTGAACTTTCATAGACCACGGTGTTCGATGGACTCTTTTTGCTTCTACTCAAATGCTGAATTTAGATTAAACAGCTAATGACATAAGCATCACCATCAAGACCATACCATAGTAAAAATAATGGAAAATAAATCCAGTCTGTTACACTTTAAGTCCCTGAATCATATGTTCTATCAGCCCCTATTAATAAAGCAACCTGCAATTGCAGTAAGACGTACTCAACATGAAAACCAAAACTTGCAATACAAGATTTGCGACTCCTCCTAAATTGCATGTTTACAAGTTTTGGAAGTGCATAGTGTTTTTCAGAAAGCCCATCGAAAAGTAAATTCTACCCAAGATAACTAACCTAACACATGCTCATAGTATGATCACGCAAACCTATCATTTCATTCGTAAGTAGGCTTCATAAACTGATTTTGTCCACGGACTCTGGGCATGATAAACTACTCAAAGAACTTTAACATCGACTCGGTCTTCCTTTTTCCTTACATGCAATAGCTGATACCTTACACGATTACATACAACGTCTTAACTTTTATTGACCCTAATAATTAAGCCTTGTGACGTCAAGGCAAGTCCAATTCCGATCACAGTAAGAAAAACTAAAACCTCGCATACTACACATGCATTAATATGTAATTAGTTACTCAATACTATTGTACTGGTATAGCAGATTTACCATGCAGTGTCGGTGGGCTGCATACAGTACCTGCCAATAGGGCGCTCAAATAACTGCCGATTCATTCAATAAATACATTTGGGTATCAATGGAAGTTGTGCATGTAATGTAATGGGACACGTGTTGGAATCTATTCAGATATTACAATCAATAATAAAATTTCCTACCTAATGCACCCAGGTAGGTAATGAGTTCCCCTGCATACAGCAATAACTGAAGGTTCTAAGTTAATAAAAAGTATGAACTATAATATTTTATAAAATATACCTAATATGTAGATGTTCCCATACTGATTTCGGTAATCCAATGTTTTGTTGTAACTACTACATTTAATTATAATTAATTAAAAAATGCATGATAGCATCTACTGAAAGACTCATTCACTTTCAGTCTCAATAGGCTGCAGAGCAAAATATAGACCTCCGTTAATCCGAACGTTTTAACCAGATCATCAAAAGAATTACATTCTACAATGTACTTACCCAATAACGTTTTTAATGAAGCAATACACGTAAGTAATGAGGGTATTCTGGTCGAAAATATCTGGACTTTTAACTGGTGATCTCAAGTCCGCCATTATAGAAGAAGGAGACGAAACTGAAGTTTGTGCCATCGACAGACCCTTTGTTTCCGCAGTCAGAGCAGACATGGCGAATTTTTCTTGTATGCACTGAGACTTTTATTAGCGCGAACCGTACTTAGTAGCTGTGCAACGGATAGATCACAACTATAGCCACGAAGAAAATAATTGTCTGGTTTTGTCGGACACAAATTTGTTGTCTGCTTCGTACCTCTAAGGTCAACAAATGACAAAATCAAATACTCTGAGTAGTCTTGAAAAGTCAGTGTGACAAACCGAGTAACTTATTTGGTCTTTCACAAAACTGAATCGAAATTAAATCGCGACTTTCACTTCTACTTTCGTTTCACATAAATAGCTTGTTAATGTGTAAATCACTGTTGTCTTTCTCCTCGTTTTAACATCGTATTTGGTAGTAATTGGCAGATGCTAATCGACTGGGAGGATCGGGTTAGGATACTTGAAAAGTAATATCGAATTCAACACGTAATTTAATTTTTTTGCTGAAAAATCGTGATCTAGTATGAGAAATTCGCTGAGATTACTTTACAATGATTACTAAGGAGCTGCTCTCTGTTTACCTACAGCTTCAAATGGTTAGAGACAAATGAGTAAATATGTCCTTTTGTACCCGGATGAATTGTGTACACAAGTTTTGGGTTGTGCAAGGACTATAGAGCTTGAGTAGCTGCAAATCCCAGGAATCTTACTTGGCTAGAGCTCAGCCCAAATGTTGCTAAGCAAGTGAAGAAGAATGAGTTACGAACTACAGTATAACTCCAATCGTTCACTCTCGCCACTTATCAGACCAAGCATATTTTAAGCTTGGGAGCAGAGAGCCCACACGAGCAAAATACAGCCAATGTATTCCTCAAGTGCCATGAGATCTGCAGCAGCAGTCAAGGGTGAAGCAAGAGGGACGGCGAACTTTTTAATGCACGCCACACATTCTGTTTGTATAGACGTGCAAAATAACATTACATACGGATATAATATTCACTACCGATGCTGACTGTCCCAAAGGATATTTGTATCCAGAAGCATGTACAAACGTGTGACAGCACAGCAGTTATAATCTGCATTATTTTTAAAAAGTTCCCACTTAGTAAAAATACTCTCTCACGCAGAACGTAGTACAGAGCTTATGTCAAGTATTTAATTCAAGCATAATTGCTCAATCAATACTCATGTTATCTACTTTAGGTGCAAAATATCCAAATTATTAAATATTTGTTCCACTGTATGCGGTGTCACAACTTCACTTCACATACGCTGATTTCTGCTGGACGTTTCTCTTTGGGGCCATCCTTAAATTACGTTTCAAAAAAGAGGGGGGAGAGGGGTGTCGTTCTATTACCAAAATTTACAGAGGGAGGGGGGGAATGCAAAGTATATACGTATCGTGAGCTACTGTGAGCTCACGCGGGTAATGCTGTGCAGATCGATCGGTCAGACTTTAAATGGAAATTAACTGGTTTAAAATTAAGAAAAAATTAATCCCAGTTAGAAAACCAATTTAACTTGAACAAGAGCGTCATTAAACTGAAATTTTTGTAACAACCCAGGTAAACAGCCATAAAAACGAATAAAATGGGACGAAACCTAAGCGAAAGTGAAGAAAACGACTAACCGTTTGCTTCAATTCCAGTTGACTAATGCTTCACTCCGCTTCAATTTTTCTGCTACCTAACGTTTTGTAAAAATTTGCTGAATGGGTTAAAAAATGAATTTGAAGTCCTTAGCTCCCTTTTAAAGTCATTTTCACAACGATTGCGAGACGTTCGACCAGCTAATTGAGGTCAAAAATCTTTTTAAATTTAAAAAATCGACCTTGTCTCAGTCGTTTGTTCATAACTTTTTTTTATTTTAAAACCGATTATAAAACGGATTGATCGGCTAGATCTACAATCAAATTCGCTAACTTTCGATAACATAATTGCGCGACTTTGCTGGTTTGGGCAGTGGGTTATGTGGGACCCTGTATATTTTACAATATCCCAGTATTACTGTAGTTTTTTATCACGGCGGATTCGTTACATTTTATACCAGTTTTGGCCAGAACTAACCAGAAAAGGAAACACGAATTATGTACATCAAAACCGTTTGAGATAGGGAGATAAGGATGACTACAATTCCCTATATGATTTCCAACTGTTGAATGATTAGTCGGTATATGCAAACTTTGATAACAACAGCTTATCTAAAAACCTTTATATTTTATTTAGTAAAAGCAAGTAGTGTGGCTGACCTGTCTAATTCTTCGCTGGCTTCTGGTATATCCACTGAATTTAGTCCATCCTCTTTTGTCCCTGCTCCTGCATTCTCTGAATTGCCAATTTTACCCGGAGATAATACAGAATTACTTGAAATAGAATCGATTTCATTATTCAATGCTTGAATGGAAGTCATATTTTCTGTTGGCTGCTGTATCATGGCTTGCATATGATGTAAAGGCTGCTGCGGTTGATTATTCAATGCCATTTGTTGTGGACTCCGAGGCTGCGAAGGAAGTGAATGAGAACCATGCAAAGGAGGCACAGAAGATACGATATTCTGTAAACAATGCAACATATCGTCAGTGTCAATGCAAAGTGGCCTAAGTCCAGTTCTTACTTAATTGCAAACTGGCCGGAGTCCATCCATATTTCATTGTTTGTAATGGGTCTCACATACCCCCCTCCACAGCCCAATCCAGTAAAATCGCGCAATCATGTCACAACACTTTAAAGAAAATTTTATTGCGGATCTGGCCCAGTAATCCGTTTTAAAATTGGCTACAAAATAAAAAAGTTAAAGACGAAAAACTGAGGCAAAGTCGATTTTTGCTATTCTTAGTCTCTTAGCTTTTTATTCATATCTTTTTTGTTTTTCTATTAATCTTAAAACTGATTTGTTGGCTAGATCCGCAACAAAATTCTCTATAAAATGTATTGTAACGTGATTGCGCGCCTTTGCTGGTTTGGGATGCGGATGGGGGAAGGGGAAAAGGTTAAGTGAGACCCATAGCATAACATATGGATGGACTTCGGCCACCTTGCAGATAAGTAAGAACTGGACTTAGGCCACTTTGCAGTGACACTGACGAAATATTGTTTTGGTATACCTAAAATTTTAAATATAAAACAATCAAATTTTGGCTCATTTGCATGCTTACGCTTACCGCATTATGACCCAACGAAACGGGAACACTTCGATTTCCTAGTTGCTGCGCAAGCGAGATAGCTTCAATTGGTTGCTGGTGCAGAATAGTTTGACTTGTCAATGATAGACTTGGCTGACACAGTGACACATTTTGCTGAGGGGACTGGGGAAATTCATTTTGCTGTAAAATAGTTTCTTGCTGCAAGCTGTCTTGCTACAAAAGCATAAAAAGATTTTGTGTTAATTAATTTAGATAAGCTGGTCATTTTACAACGTTGCTTGAAGACAACAGAATGCCCTAATTTAGTATAGTAGCCCTCTCTCATCTTTAGTGCCAGAACATTTTAGACTTTCACTCAAAATAATGACTATAAATAACCTTAAAAAAATAAATTCAGTAAAATACAACATAAAAACAAATGAACTACAAACGTGTTCGTTTACTAAGTGTACCTGGTTTTGAGATTCCGACTGGAAATTAGTTTGCTGAATAGATTGCGATATAACTGAATGCTGAGGCATGTAGAGCATGCCCGCCGTTTGAGATATCATTCCTGGTTCTGAGATTCTTTCGGGCTGCACCAGAGTATTCATTTGAGCGTTCTGTAGTAAAAATACAAAATGGAGTTATTAATAAAATCATTCATCTTGGTTGACGTTTGAGCTATGACTTAACTGGATTCAAATTAAGATATCTTGCCTGCATTAATTGTAGTGCCAGTGGTGACTGTGATACCGTTTGTTGCTGCTGAGGTGAGTTTGCTTGCTGCAGATCAATGCTAAACTGTTGTTGCTGGGTAGGAACCATGACACCGACTCCTTGGTGTTGTAAAATATCTGGAGTCTGATGAGACTGCATGACTGGAGTTGCCTGATGGGTCAATTGCTGCGGTGGCAATTGAGGGGTTCCACAAGTCTGTTTGTACTGATGGTTTTGCTGTGGCTGAACCAGTTGCTGCTGCGGATGTTGCAATGTCATGCCGAGCATTTGCTGTTGCTGATACTGCTGCCCTTGAGGCGTTCGGGGCTGCATCATTTGCTGTTGCGGATGGATCAGTTGTTGCCCTTGCGGATGTTGCATCTGGTGTAGCATCGTTGGTTGAAGCTGGTGTTGAAACTGTGATTGCTGCTGAAGCTGCTGTTGCATATGTATCTGCATCTGCTGTTGATGCATTTGCTGTTGTATTTGTTGTTGCTGCTGCTGATGATGATGAATTTGTTGTTGCAACTGCTGCTGCATATGCTGGTGCTGTTGCATCTGTTGCTGCTGATCACTTAAATTCTGGCTTTGTTCCTGTTGATGAATTTGATGAGGATTTTGTTGCTGATTATGTTGAAGAATTTCTTGTTGATTATGATGATGCATTTGTTGAATTTGTTGGTTATGTAGCAAAATTTGTTGATTATGTTGTTGAATTTGTTGTTGGTTATGTTGCTGAATCTGCTCCTGATTTTGTAGTTGACTTT
Organism: Dicyrtoma fusca; assembly: GCA_034695205.1. Lineage (NCBI taxonomy): Eukaryota > Metazoa > Arthropoda > Collembola > Symphypleona > Dicyrtomidae > Dicyrtoma > Dicyrtoma fusca. Next base: position 42,645 of record JAQFZC010000474.1, read on the forward strand.
GCTGTTGAAAAGATTGCTGATTTTGTTGTGGAAAGGGCTGCTGATTTTGCTGTGGAAAGGGCTGCTGATTTTGCTGTTGAAGTTGTTGCTGAATCGTTTGCTGATTCTGTTGTTGAAGCTGTTGCTGATTTGGATGTTGAAACTGTTGATGATTTTGTTGTTGAAGTTGTTGCTGACCTTGTTGTTGAAGTTGTTGCTGATTTTGTTGTTGAAGTTGTTGCTGATTTTGTTGTTGAAGTTGTTGCTGATTTTGTTGTTGAAGTTGTTGCTGATTTTGCTGTTGAAGTTGTTGCTGATTTTGTTGTTGAAGTTGTTGCTGATTTTGTTGTTGAAGTTGTTGCTGATTTTGTTGTTGAAGTTGTTGCTGACCTTGTTGTTGAAGTTGTTGCTGATTTTGCTGTTGAAGTTGTTGCTGATTTTGTTGTTGAAGTTGTTGCTGATTTTGTTGTTGAAGTTGTTGCTGATTTTGTTGTTGGAGTTGTTGCTGAATCAGTTGCTGGTTTTGCTCATCTAGTTGGAGTTGGTGTTCGATGTGTTGCTGTTGATGAATACGTTGTTGCGCAAGTTGCTGTTGAGCTTGAGGCTGTTGTAGCTCCACATGCTGTTGAGCTTGAGTTTGCTGTTGCTCCACATGCTGGTGCGGCGTATTCTGTACTTGATGCTGTTGCTGCTGAGCCTGGTTTTGTTGTTGTTGTTGCTCCGTTTGTTGTAGATATTGAGGTTGCTGATTAGGCTGGGAACTAGAAACCACAGGAGTGGTGCTTGTGTTGACTGATGTTGCTGGTGATGTCATTGTTTGATCAAAATAATCCGTGAATACCCAACGACCTTTTTTGCAGGGCTCTTTACTCACTATTTTTACAACTTTAAACCTGCACAAAATTAAAATTTAGTGTCAATCAATTTTCACCTAGGGCTGCAAAAGCTCCTTGCTTCAACAATTATTTTAATCTTGATAATTGATAAAGTAATGTCTAATTGGCATACCTGTTGTGAATGTGGTCATATTCAATTTTATCCTCGTGTAAGTGTTTTTCTTCTAACGCTACAGCAGGTGGGTCATTGCTTTGTGAACTACTGTTTTCATCGCCGTCAACTATTAGCATACAAATTGGCTCATAACCATATTGTAAACTGCTTGGTGTTGATGTTACTAGCTGTGGCGGTGGGTTAACTAGGTCTGATCTTGAAGGACTTAAAACCACATCATCCTTCACAGCACATTCTTCGGCAGACATGACTTCCCGTTCCTACGTTTCACGTTTGCTGGCAAGTGACAGTTTTATAATAAGCCTTACTCTTTCATTTTTAGTAAATATGTGTTTAGGAAGCAGCAAATCCAAAAAAAGAGAACTGCTGTCTATAATTGCTTTTAAAAGGCACCTGTTATTTTTCACACGCGATAAAACTAATTATCACGAATGCAACAGAGAACGTTGTTTAATCACTTCCTAATACTTCATCTGTCGTTTATGTTGTAACCAAATGCCTGCATTTTACAGATATTTCAGAAACCTAAAATAAAAAAAGAATGCAGTAAATAAAAGTTTTTATTATTTAAAAGAATTTATGCCGGAATATAAATTTACAATGTTACGGAGACGCGAGTATATTGTGTTAAGACTGTAGTACCAATATACTTCATTTTCGTTTTCGGTGTTATAATTAAAGAGGACATATACAGAATTTAAAACAGTGAGGCTTACTTTTTTGATATTAGGACATCTATCGCGTAACTCTGCTTCGGAATATTTTAAGACTTGAAAGTTGTTCGTTAACCAGACGTTATTTCTCAGCACATGTTCCATTCATCTAAAAAGAAATAAAAGATTTAGAATATTATGTTAGTTGTTCGGAATGTTTACAATCTGAATTTCAATGTCTTCACAAATCAAGACCTGAATACAGCGCTCAAAACAGAGGCATCTGATCAGTGCATACAATCAATGGGAATAATAATTAAAATTAAATTAAAACTGTCGATGTTGCCAGTTTGGTTTTAGCGGTTCTGATTTGGACATGTGTAGCATTTTTGGACCCATTATTTACAGTATATGGCTGCCGAAAATTGCACCTGGGCTGTCACCTCACGGAATTGTTATCAATTTATGCTACTCCGAAATATTTAGCAAGTCGCCTGGCTCATTAAGGAACTCAGGTGTGTGGACTCCTTTTACCCAGCCCACTCTGTCCACATTTAGGCAACTAAACTAGCGTGTAAAATACTGCTGTTCACCATTTGCCAATAAATTCTTCACACAGGCATTAACATGGGTACGTAAAATCATATTGTTCACCTTTTGGTAGGCCACTGTTCACATATAGGCTTTGCTATATTTCAAAAATTATGCTTCCGCGTTTGCTGGCCTGAAGCTTTTAGTTCTACGACCACGCGTATTCTAATTATACATCGCCCTACAAGAATAAAGTCCGGCGTCACATTCAGGAGACCCTGTTGGGTGGGACTGCGCTACGCGCTTTAACGACAACCAAGTCCCGCCCCTAGGAGCGTATGTAGATAGCCTCAGGACCATCAACGCTTAAATTGCATCTTCCCTACCATCTACATCTTAGTGCCATCAAATAGAAATGATCAAATTCACTCTCTCGCCAGGCAGATCAACCGTTCCCGAATTCCCGAGCATTTTTGTCTTTGTCCCTATTGTCTTTTAAGATACAAAATGAAGTAAGTTTACTTTATGTTAAAAGTAAAGGGCACGTCGTCGTTTAAGATACTAAGACGCACATCAAATTTGGACTGAAAGCAAAATGATACAAGCCCAGCTCAGCTAGGGAAGCATACCTATATACTTGCATTTACATTAGGATTTGCCACAATTTTCTTTTGAGATTTTTTGGATATGACGAATTTTGTTTCTAGCCCAAAACGGAAAACGTCATTTAGCCTCTTATTAAAAGTAAAATAATGCATAGGTATCCAGAAACTCTTAAAAGTAAAATATTGCATATGTATCTGTAGTACGCATCATTTTGCTTTTAAATTTCTGGATATGCACCACTTGGCTTAAAGGGTTTTTAGATATGTATGCATCACTTTTGCTTATTGGCTAAAATTGGACTTGCATTATTTTGCTTCTTAAATGACAATATGCAAAGCACCTTAAGAGCAAGAGCTAGGTGGACAAGGACACAAGGATTTGATTGCAAGAGCTCGTCTTCCTCATGATAGAAATATGGCATTTTCTATCGTAAATACATAGGCCTCATTTTGCTTTTCAGAGTATCAGAATTATGTGTCATTCAGCTTTCTAGCCGACACTGGATGTGCATCATTTTGTTTCTTAGACAACGATTCCAAAGTTCACTCATGGATATACACTACTTTGCTTTCAAGAGTTTCCAGGCATCTTGAAAGTACACCAGTGGGCGAATCGTCAATTGCTTGCGCAAAAATCAACAAATGTAGTTCTAACTATGAATGTAGATTTTACATTTAAATCTGCACATCAAACTTAAATTTGCAGATTTGGCCGATTTAGCATTTGAAAAGTAGAATCTGCATCCAAATGTTAGATCTACAATTGTTGATTTTTGCGCAAAGCAATTGACGGTTCGCCCAACCTGGGAAACAAAAGTTGGGAGCCTGTAGATATGACGGGTTTGTAGATTTGACATTTTTAATCACATTTTTATCGTCTTCTGCATCACCACATAAAATGTCAAACCCAAAATAGAAAAATTTACCCACATGCCAATATTAAAGATATTAAGTCCACAAACTAAAATTAAAAATGCTAAATCAACAGATCCAAATTAGACAAGTCGTATCTACAAACCCGTCATATCTACAGGCTCCCAACTTTTTTTTCCCGGGTGTGCTTTCATAATGCCTGAGAGTTTCTGGATCTGAATCTTTTTGCTGTTAGCCAAACTTGGATGTGCATCACTTTGCTTCTTAAACTAGAATATTCAGAAACTATTAGGAACAAAATGATACATATCGTCTTCTAAGATGAAAACTGAGGTAAATTCGTTTTGCGCTACAGCAAAATAGGACATATTCAATACACCTTCAAAGTAGTACGAGAGGCATATTCTACGGTACGTGTATGGATGTGCCTCATTTTATTTTTTTTTAATATCTAGATAAGCAGAAGTTTGTTTTAAGTCCAAAATGTGTTTACAGTTTGTATATGAAAAGACGGCATCCGAGGAATGCGCACAGCTAGGAACGATTCTGTGTTTAAGTGTTGTGGATATTCATCACTTAGCTTTAGCCCAAATTGGATGCACATTACTTTACTTCTGAAGTGACGAATATGCCAAATGCATATTTTGTATAGGTAGGTAGACAATAAAATTGTTTAAGACAATAGAAATGAAATGGTAATATTGTTTGTTATATAAGAATCGAAATGAGTCATATCTAAATCAAAATCATCCGATATGCCAAATGTCCTACATTGCTTCTTAACAGATGCTTGACACGATAAATAAACCGTGGGCCAACACAATGCATAATTACAATTGCCGTACGACATATTTACAGTACAAAATATGTTAAGATAGTTATCACCATTTAAAATATATGTAATTGAAATAGTTTCCATAATCAAAGCAAGGATTACGTTTTTAAATGATGTCTCTGAATCGGTAAGTTACGTATACAAGCCATGCCAAACTACCAGTAATACTGAAACTGAATGTTGGTTTGCATATACTGATAGTCGATACTTTCCCGTGCAATAAAGATTCTGAAATCATTGCGTCATTTTGTAGTGTGGGGAAGATGCTGTACAAGGAACTTTATTGAAAAAGCTCAGTCTCCAATAGATTTTTGTCTATAACTTCTTTACTATTTAGGTATATTAGTAAACCCGGCCTTCGAAAGAAACTTTTGCATCTGAATAACTAAAATTATAACGATTCTTTCATCAATTATCAGGGTTATATGACTATAATTGTTTAGTAAAGTTGCTGATGTAATGTGTGCCCATACATGAATGATAGACTTTTAATGCTTCAAAAACTAACATGATACAGTACTTAGCAAATGTAAAGCTCTCGTGGAGTCTTGCAAAAGAGGCTTTCAAAGTAAAAATAATATGAATTCAACAACATCCAGGATTGAGGAAGTTCCTTTTGTATATTGGCAAATAATATACGCAACCAGATATTCCAGCGTTTGAACAGCACGGACATTTCTACATAGACCAAAAAATCTAACCTACTCACTCTTGTTGGGACCCCCACTGAGTTGCGACAAGGTCGTTTCAATTGTATAGCTTGTACACCTAAATATCTGGAGAACTACTTGGTGTAGAACTACATCGGGTAAAGGGTTTTTAACTAGTCTGAGTAACTCAATGACTTTAGAAGTTTGCAGCTAAATTTTTTTTAATTTGTAGAAAAACTATCTTCAATCTTTGTTAAATTACACATCTTTACGACTTCTGCAGACATCTTGCCCAACTATACCTAGACATATTTTTTCTACAGCTATTATATCACCCAGTAACTTACAAGTGGGCGAAGCCTCACTTGATATTTTCAGAGTAAAAGCGGACTTCGACCCTCGCACTTGCATTTTTGAATTTTTCAAAAACCGAAAAACTTCAAAATGAAATTTCAACCGATCCGTGAAGTTCAACTGAGGCATTAGATGTACCGTTTTAAAGGTAATTGCATGCAGAAAAGGTTATATACGGATGGGCCAATACATTAAATAGTTCAATATTTTTGCAAGCAAAGTTGGTTTTTCCATGTTTTTTCAACATTTTTCAAAAGAAACAACACGAAAACGAAGAGCTGACTATCAGTCAATTCTAATTTGTAATTCGTCATTCATACTTGAAATTCGGCTATTGTGCAGATTGTGTGCACTAACCGGTCACCACTACACATTTTAAACGCTCCCTCCACGCTTTCCACAATTCAGTTAGGTTAGGCTAGTTTATCACCGTAGGTCCCCTGCTCTAGCTATATTCAGTTAGGCATTTTACTCTCTTCCGGGCGTAAATTACGCTGGAACTAAAATGCTCCCAAACTGGCGCAAATACGCTCATCTTGCTACTTGCATACTACTAATTTGCGCTCTGTTCAGAGTAGAATACTCTTCCTCGAGTTCAAGTTTTGCCCTTTGCGCTGAGGTGAGAGTCAGTGCCTTGAAGTTTGCAGCGAAATCCCAATTCGTTCGTTAATCGGCGCTCAAGCGTTTGCAAACTCCGTCCCTCTGCAGCGGCACGAAGTATACAATTAAGTATGTGTGTATGAGTGTTTTCGTTCACAACTAGTTCTCTGCAGTGCCCGCCGGATTTTGTGCGGATTTTCCACCGCTCACGATCGTTCGTAATTCGTTTCTCCGCAGCCTATTCTTCTTCAGTCGCTCAGATTCTCGTTCTTTTCCTTTTCACTCGATTAAGTAGAATAGGCTGCCGAAGTGGCACATTTTACTGCAAGCTTCAAGGCACTGGGTGAGAGCAAATAAGCTCAAAAGAGAGCGATATTTATCCAGCGTAATTTGCGCCCGGAAGAGAGTAAAATGCCTAACTGACATTCCCTGGCCCCTGGTGACTGGTTACTGCACTATCCTGAAATTCAATTAATCCTACTAGTAAGAAGTTTGATATTAAATATTCGTATCAAAACTAGGAATTAAAGTCAATCATCAAAACCAAAACAGTTGATGGTAGCTTACCAATTTTCAAACTGGACATTACGAAAAACTCAGCCCGTCATATAGCTTTGTTTTGTGTTTTGAAGTTTAA
>JAQFZC010000475.1:0-49349 GCA_034695205.1 Dicyrtoma fusca
TGTTTTTGAAAAGTGATACTAGCAGTTTTTACTGTTTTTGAAAAGTGATACTAGCAGTTTTTACTGTTTTTGAAAAGCGAAAATAGCAGTTTTACAATTTTTGAAGTAGTTTAAAACTAGTATTTTGACTACGGATCAAAAGGCGATGGCTAGAACTTCCATCCAAATGAGACTAAAGTGACGCTGGACTTGCGTCCGAGTGCTTCTTCGCCCAAAGTGTGTAGTTTGAGTGGAATGGGCGGAGGCGCATTAGGTAGTAGAATTTAGAATTACATGAAACCTTAATATAAGTCTTACATTATTCCATTGTGGAAAGATGAAAGAAGATTACACTTTAGAGTCTCTTGACTGACTCACTGGAAAACTCCAGCATGAGGATGATGCTGGGGAAAGAGAAAAGATTTTCATTTTGCCGACAACGAGGATGACTTCGTTACGCCAGCAGCCGAGTCGAGCCTCCCTGCTTCCCTCACATCTTCACGTTTGGATTGGCTTGGCTTGGCTTGGAAAGACTTGTCTTTCTACCAGTAGACACTGGAACAGAAAGCTCACTTTGTTCAGACTCCCTCCCTCATTGTCAGTGGCACTGCGTCTTCAGCCCATCTACGTACATACGTGCCATTCAGGGCTTTCCATGTGGACGCAGAAGAGGAGTACGGATGGCTATACGTCAAGTATATTAACAACGGTGAGGATGGTTAAACGAGCTCGTGTCACGGAAGAGTGATAGTTGATTAAGGCGAGTAAATTGTAGTTCTCGTACACAAGAATTTCTAGAGAAAATTCAATCGAGAAGGAAAATCTGATTGGATTACAGCATCGTATTCCTATCGCATCGTAGCAGGGAGACGGAGAGGCACCTTCCAACAATCACGTTGGAGAATTAAGGTGCAAATATCATGTTTTGCATTGTTAGATTTGTGCTTTTTGCCCTTTTTCAAAACAACACAACGTTGTCATTTTCGTCTTTTTTTAAAAAGGTTAATAATACCTATTATGCATTTACACTGTTTCAAAAGATTGTAATCTAGTTTTGCATTTTTTGAATACATTTGTTTTGTTTTTGCCGCTTTAAGTACCTTTTCGAAACGGAAATAGATTCAGCTTTACATTTCTTTGAATCACTTATGTCTTGTTTTGACGTTTTTAAAAAGTGTTAGTTACTAGTTTTGACCATCTTGAAAGCACTAATTTCTTGTTTTGACCATTTTTAAAACGCTAATTTCTTGTTTTGACCATTTTTAAAACGCTAATTTCTTGTTTTGGCCTTTTTGAAAACGTTAATTTCTTATTTTGACCATTTTTGAATAGTGATAGTTAGTTCTGACCTTTTTGAAAACATTTATTGTAGAATAGTAGGCGATTTTGACAATTCTTATCATGCTTGTTGGCTTTGCAGTTCCGAATACCTAGGTTAAGCGTTTCAAAAAATCTGACATTATGTGTTTTGCCCGTTCTCAAAATAGTATTACTATTTTTGCCCTTTTTCCAAATTGTTTCCAAGCTCAAATCGTATGAATCTGACGCGATATTTGGAAGGTGCCTAAATGCCTATCTATTGAGCTGTCGTATGTAGTTGTAATCCGCCACATCCATCTATAACCATATACGGAGATAATTCAATGACAAATCTTAACAGTTAGTTGGATGCTACGGCTTGGCTTGGCTTGACTTGACTTGACTGGAATACTATAGAGATGCGAGTAGACTCACGGGGAAACGAAACGATAGCAATTTAATTTTTTACTATAGCAATAATAGCATAGCCGTATGACTATGAAATGTACGGGAGGCAGAAGGTAGGATGTCGAGTGGGCGAAATGGAGGAAAGAAGAGCTACATAATTTATTTCCACTCTCAATAGAAGTTTTTCAACTCTCACTGAATTTCCTGTCTTTTCTCCTCACACCTTCCTATGCACATTGTATGTATTGCTCAAGTAAACCTGGAATCAGAAAATTGGTTCTCGTCCTGGATACATTTTCCTCAGCTTTCATCCCAGACTTTGGAAAATATCATCGGACTGCTTGTCTCCCTTTCAACTTTTCCTATTCCTCCGTTCTCCCTGCCATTTCTCTTTCCTCTGCCTTCCTCGCATTTCTCTCTGTCATACCATGAAGGCATTGTTCGGTTCCGGAGAAAAGCAATCCCCGCAAGTGACTATCGGAATTACTGTATAAATCCTCTACCTTTCCTTTTATTTCCTTTAACTTTCCCTTTTTTCATCTCATTGCCTTTTTTTATTATTTTTTAAATACAATTTCTCCAGGCAAGGGAAGCGAAAAGACAGTCACAGTCAACCAAGTTGCATTACTTACTACCTTCACTTCAAATCGACAACACAGTAGCAAAATTATTCTTTTTAAATGTGTGTAATACTACTAATACTTTAAAACATAATACTGTTAATTTACATTCGTTTGTTTTACTTGAATGGACTTACGGCACGGTCCTCCGTCCAGGCATTTTGACTCAAATTGAACAACAGGGAGGATTATCGCGGAGGATGAGCTGGAAGGGATGTTGATTTTGAGTTGGGAAAAGTCAAGTAAAAATACTTGGGAGGATTAGACTAGGATTTAGTCGTCATATCAGTATGCACAGTACTGCAATGGGTACTTTCATTTTCGTATCGTTTACCCTATCCGTTAGAGATGTACTGATGGATGCTAGAAACGAGTGTATTATTGCGTGGCATAGTTGTAGTAGTATTCTGTAGCAGGGTCCACTCATCACCAGTACCTTTACTCTGAACGGTAAGCAGCAAGGGGCAAGGAGCATTTCAAGTATAACTTCATAGAAATGACTTTTTTGAAATGGATTTAAACCAAGCTATCTACACTTTAACCTTTCCGAAACGTAATATACTTAGTTTTGAATGTTTTTGAAAATGGTAATTTATAGTTTTTTGACCTTTTGAAAGTGTTATTTACTAGCTTTGATCGTTTTGAAAGTGTCATTTCCTAGTTTTGACCGTTTTGAAAGTGTCATTTCTTCGTTTTGATCGTTTTGAAAAAGTGTCATTTCCTCGTTTTAATGGTTTTGAAAAAGTGTCATTTCCTAGTTTTGATCGTTTTGAAAAAATGTCATTTCCTATTTTTGAACGTTTTGAAAAAGTGTCATTTCCTAGTTTTGATCGTTTTGAAAAAATGTCATTTCCTATTTTTGAACGTTTTGAAAAAGTGTTATTTCCTAGTTTTGACCGTTTTTAATATGTTAAACTATAGAATTAAACACTTTTGTAAAGCATTCTTTCATGGTTCCCCAGTTTCGAAATAGGTTAAATGTGCTAGAAACATATTTTGACTCTTTTTCAAAACGCTCTTTTCATTATTGCCTTTTAAAATGTTTCAAAAAGCGTAGACTTAGACCTTTACGCTAATACATCTTACGTTTTTGACACTGTTCCAAAGCTGTTTTCAAATTCAAATCGTACGGCATCATCCTTGCAAGGCTCCCTGCACAGTATTGGGCACACATCGTAGGAACGTCGATCACTAGCACACTATAAACACAATACAGGCAGAATGCTTGGAGAGATGTGTTCCTAGAAGCACTTTTGTAGTGTGTGTGTGTGTGTGATAATTTGTATGGGTGTAGTCAGTGCAGAATTCTTCTGATGGTGAAATTCTTTCCGTGTGAATACAATAGAATGCCGTGGCGGAGGGGAGATCTGTATACACGGGACAAGATTAACATGGCAAGTCATTTTGCTCAGGTTTTCTCTGGTTGCTTGCTTGTGTGTGCTGTTGCAAGACTAAAGTGGAGATGATGCAATGACACTGACGCGGGGATGATAAGAACCGACGGACGGACGTGACAAGCACAACTTTGTCTGGACGACAAATATTTTCTCGCATTTAGCCATTAAATGCAGTCATTCCTCCGTTGAATTGCGGGGATCTTCCAGTGGAAAAGACGAGCACACCGCCCGTCTCCTGATAAATATCCTCGTGTCATTTTCTTTTCTCGCTTTCAGATTCTATTCTATGGGTGGGACGTGCTGGATTCCAGCTCCAGTTACTGCCATGCAATGTAATTCCAAATGTCCCTACATCCACAATCTACACAGATAGCTCGCTCTCTCTATCATATCAGTAGTTATTTTATTATTACTATTTTGATGTCCGACTCGTTGTTCACCACGACGCTCCAATAACTTTCCATTCCATTTCCGTCCCCGGCCAGAGCCAAGACCCATAATTATGAGCACATTTTTACGACGGAAGTTTATCAGGAGTTTGTGTACATTCAAATACAATATACATAAATCCTACGGTGCTGATAAAACTCATCTTTTGGCTCCACTGGTAAACAAGAATCAGACTTGATTTCACTTGCCACTTTCATCATTGTTAACTTTAACAATTATTGCTAGTTTACCCAGCATTAGCGTGGGAAATCTGCAGTAACCATGGTCAAAAGGATGGTTACTAAATAAAAATGATAAAACTGGTATTTACACTTTTCAAAAACGTGTAAAATGAGTATTTAACTCTTTTGAAAACCAATAAAACTGGTATAAACACTTTTCAAATGTAGTAAAACTAATACTTACACTTTTAAAACACGTTTAACCTTTTCAAAACGCTAATATCTAGTTTAACAACTTTTTGAAAATGTTTATTTCTTGTTTTGACCTTTTTGAAAGCGTCCATTACTAGTTTTGAATGTTTTTCAAAATGTTAATTTCTTGTTTTGAGCTTTTTGAAAATGCTATTTTCTAATTTTGACCTATTTAAAAGACTTGGTTTCTGGTTTTGAGTGCTTTTCAAAATGGTGATTTCTGGTTTTGACCTTTTTGAAAAAGGTAATAGGTATGTAGAAAAAGCGCTTTTGTACAGCATTCTTTCCATGGTTTACCAGCTTCGAATAGGTTAACAAGATTATTTAACTCTTGTTAAAAACATGTTTCAAAAGTATCAGAATTTCTATTTATACTTTTCAAAAGTGGCTAAAAGGGGTATTTACGCTTTTTAATAGTAGGTAACTACAGAGTTGAGTAGGTATATGGCCTTTGAATAGCACAGGTAAAAATGAGACCGTTCAGACTATTGCATCGCAATGCTTTCAAGTGGGACTGTACTGAGCCCACAATGCTTCTTCGCCGATGATACGCGCACCTACATAAGTGCATACATACCATGTAGCTTTCTCGTTTTACCATTGCTACAAGGTAAGTACCCACACATGTGCATGTGTTTGGGAAAAACTGGTGGAACTTTAAATTGAGAGCTGCGCTGGATGTATGTTGTAATGGGTCGTATATTGAACATGTAGCCGAAGAAGTGTACTTGAATTGACAAAATGCTTAGCACAGCATGAATTGCTTTCTAACACGTACGTCTAGTAAAAAGTAAATAGAATTGTGCCATAAAGAGGCAGACACACTTGTTTACCCCTCCACTTGAGTAGTACGAGGAGAAACCATGAAGGCTTCTCGAGATTTTTTTTTCCCCAACAAAAATCCCAGTAGCAACTTTAATCAATCGAGCCACCACACATTATACATACATTTATTATAGTCACACAAACGTTTATATACCTTGCCAACAGATATACCTTCCCAGCGCATAGTTTCATCTCTTTTGTCATCTCCAAAGCTCATACTTTTTCCCCATTTTTAAATCTGTACGTAGTACAGTCCAAAGCGTCATAGCTCAAGTAGCACTAGTCCCAAACTAGCTGGGAAATTAATTCAATGGGAGCATGGAGAAATTAAAAAACATTTTGATATATGTACATACACACTCGGAGCAGTTCAGTGTACTTGAACTTTCAGATATTATATACTTAATATGGACGATTAGGCACATAACTATTGTTCATATATACCTTAATGTAAATTTTACCTTCAGATTTTTAGCAAGGCCTTAATTTCCTTGATGAAGTAATTTTTTACGCTCTAGCTTTAATTGTAAACCCGAGAGATAAATTAAAAATACCTAAAATGGTACAATTTTTCCGTTTCAACTCTGGTAACAAATCGCAGTGTGCTTCAAAATGCTTAAAGGCGTTAATAATAACTACGTTAATAACACATTAATAATAACTACTAATGTGTTTGCCTTAGCTTTTTCTGTTAACACGACTGCGTTGCGAGTTGGATTCCTTTCTTTGCTATTTGTGGTTATTTGAAGTGAGATTAGAATTGCAAGGAACAACTGTTGGCACGATGCACTCAGTCAACTTGACCTTGTTTTGCAAGTAAGAATATTTTTATTCATGCTTTGTTTCATCCAGCGAAACCTCTTGAAAGGATGGAAAAGCGTGTAAGAGGCCCATTATTGCCTATATATTCACATTACATGTAAATACTGGAATATCAACCCGCATTAAATATTTTAGCCTAATATAGTGAGTTTGGAATTCGAGTGTGAGACTTGTGAGTTACACAAAATATTTTTCTAATAAAATCCCATGGTATTTTTTAAATGTATTTCCACATCTCAAGTTCTTTTCCAATTTCAAACTCTCAAGAGTGCTTCCATCCCTAAACGTACACGTACATAGCATCCGTAAATGCTAACATTATCTTGTTCAGTCTTTTCAATCTTCCTTAAAAGAAAAATATCAGACTTCCATCGTGGGGCGTATACCTAAGTACAGACACAGAACAGACAAGAGTGCTTTTGCTTGCTTTATTTTGTTTTTTGTAGTACGGAGCCGTTTCCCTCTGTTTCTCTGTTGTGCTCTCTGCTGTTGTGAGAATGTTATTAAAACATTCCAGAGATTCGGTTTGGCGCGAAGAGAAAGTTTGCATTTCTCCCTATATAATCATGATGTGATGTGATCGTAATAGATCATGAGTGAGGAAGGACTCCACACCACAGCACGCTGCACACGCCAACGCAGCAGAGAATGACACACAATGCAGTAAGGCGGCCCAAATGGTCAGGAATCAGACACCAGACTTCGGACTGTTTAATATATGATATGCTGTATGTTGCAATAGTCACAATATGTTCAGGAAAAAGCAAAAAATTCAGGAAATTAGAAAGCGGTTTCTCATAAAATTAAATTGCAACTTTTAATAGCAATAACGTCTACACAATAATTGCTGTCCTGTCCCTTATTAGTTCTATAATGACGTGAAATCAAATGTTCCACCTAATTTTAGGAATGTAAAAGAAATCTGGGGTTTACAAGAAATGACTGAACGTTTAGGATTTAAAACAGTAAACATACGAAAAATTCAGGATAATTTTGGTCAAAACCAAAAATGTTTAGCATAAAACATGAAAAAAACAGGAAATGTTTTGGAAAAAATAGGAAATAATAATAAATTAACCATCTAAAAACAGGAAAAAATCATAAAATTTTGAAACAAAAACCAGGGTATTTTGTGTCGCCTTAGACTCGGATACCTTAGGAAGGAACCCCGAAAGCAAAGGCAGTGAGACCAGATAGAGAGCAGAGAGACACAGAGACGGAGAGATGACTGTGAACTGCAACGGTGATTCGGATTCTGGTTGAGGGCGGCAAAGAAATATACTGAAATACTCGGAATTCTTTCCTCACGCCTCACTGCTATTTAAATATACACTTTATCCGGGTATTGGAAAACATTGTGAACCAACCAACACAAACGAACATTCAAATAGAAGACAGAGAGAAGGTGCTTAGGCTCCACGCATTGAGGCTATAGGCACTATAGGCATACATATAGCCGACCTCCGCCTGCCACACACGGCTGGTATAGACACTCTCCACCATCCGAAAAGTTTTATTAGGTAAGCAAATACAGAGTACTGAGTCCACTTGCACAATTGGATGGAAATGTAAATGATGATACAGATATCTGTAGAATCAAATCAAATACTCATTTCCTCACGCCATTCTCCCTTTTAGGATCTCACATGAGTGCATGCCCACGTACCTACAGTCACATCATGTATTCACGTCCCGAGTGCGTCTATCCACGTAGGCATAGCAAACATGAAGGAATCACTATGCAGCCTTCTCTTTCAGCCTCATATGCCCTCCAACCATCATGCACTACAGTGCAGAGATGTAGTGACGTCTAGTGTGTACGTATCTTTGCAAGGGAGGATGGGAGGTGAAAATAAATTCATATAAATGCTGGATCGTACCAGGACAACTGTCAACACTTTCGCTTCATCAATCTTTAAAGGACGAACAACTCTTTATGGCTTCTGACGGCACCACCAACAGTGACGATGACAATAATTATGACAACGAGAACAACAAGCGGCGGCCCTTGAGATGAGTTCTTCAAAAACTAAAACGACGACTTCACACTCCGCAGAGAGCTCGTCCCTTCATCATGATCTGTCGAGGAAGACGAGGCACTCGCCCCAGTCTACTCTTCCGGGAGATGAGGCGAGATTAGGCTGGAAACGTGTGGCGTGTGGCGGACCGACGGTCGAATGAGAAGAATCATTCAGTGCAGTACAATACAGGAAATCAAAATCACTTTCAATATCACTAAAAACACGCAACAGCTTATTTCCCTTCTGTCCAACACCATCGTGCATCCTGGGTTGAAGAAGCATTGTGGCGTAAGTCCATTTAGAGGCAAATCCCAACAATAAACGTTTTATATATGTATATTCGAAGTGTAAATACAACTTTTATACATTTTTTAAAAGTTTAAATAGCAGCTGTGCTGTTTCTGAAAAGCATTAGTGGCCATTTCACCATTTCAAAAAAGTGGTAAACAGTATATAGTATTACTACTTTTGAAAAGCTGTAAAAAGTAGTTTTGCTACTTTTGAAAAGGTGTAAACAGTAGATTTACTATTTTTGAAAAGGTGTAAACAGTATTTTCAGTATTTTTGAAGTGTAAAAAGTGGTTTTACTACTTTTGAAAAGGCCTACAGAGTATTTTACTATTTTTGAAAAGGTGTACATTAGCTTTAATATTTTTGAAAAGTGTAAAAAGCAGTTTTGACATTTTTGCAATGTGTTAATTGTTGGGAATAGGGTCAAAATGATACTAAGGGGACAGTGGACTTACGCCACAAAGCTTCTTCACCCACGATGCGTATTTATGTTCATATTGGTTGGGCTTGGGGTGGACCATTCATACCAACGCAACGCATTAATTGAGTTACATACCCTTCCATGATACAGTCACTGACTATAGGAGTATACACAAACTTGAAATTGTAATCAAAGTCGTGTTTGACAAATTAAAGGAAACACTTTTATTCATTATTTACGCCATTTGGTTATTTACTTAAAACAGGTCCTCATGCCATGCAATCCAAGCTCGACATGCTGTAGCTCTCGTTGACTAAATGAAAACCAGATGAAGTGGCTGGCCAAATTATATTAGGATTATATGCTGGCCATGTTATACGTATACATCCTGTAAATGTGGGGACACAGGGTTGTAAGTTTCATTTATTGCATTTTCAATTGTCATTGTTGTTGTGTATTTATTTCATGGTTGGCTACTTCCGAGTATTGCACTCTCTTTCCCTCACGGTCATGGTGGCATCCGTACGGGTATTTTGCATTAGATTTTTTTTATCTTTGTTGTTTATCGTCTGCAGAACAAAGGGAAGTGAAAGGTCGCATCTGGTAGGAATGTAACTTTAATTTTGTCTAACTCAAGTTATTGTTTGTTATGTTTACCAAAAATAAAATTCTGTAATAAATTTCCATGCCACTGAATCTTCCGTGTTTGTTAGGGCTCAACTAGAAATAAATCCTAAGATGAAATAGTTAAATGTTTAACTGAGGCAAATGCCCAGGAATTCCTGCATGAAATGATATTTGTTTCTTGTAGATAACGTTTATTCGGTGAGTCGGGATGAGGTACATTGCACATTTAGTATTTTTAAAGAATTATAATCACATGCTTACATGCATTCCATGAGGTCTAAAGCCAGTAGTGTAGAGATTATAGTGGGGAAAAGTATGCTCAATCAATATACACCCACATTTCCTATGCCTACAAGAGAAAAAAATAGTGTGTGCCTCAGCCATACTGTGCGTCAGAGAAAATGGCTTCGTCAGTCAAGACAAGAAAGCTGGAGCGCCAATGCAAACTCTTGCTGCTGATAAAGATATGAAATATCTGCTGTATAGACAGACAAAGGCAAACATTTGTTCCATTTATTACTTTTTTTTCCACTCTTTTCCCTTTGATTTATTTATTAATTCTGAGGATACATTTTCTTTCGGTGGATCACCATTTAGATTTTAACTTTTGATTACACAAAGGGAAATCTCAAGAAACACGGAACTGTAACAACATCCCTAGCATCATCGAGCCAATCGGGCGACGTCAATCTGTGGAAAGGATACGTAAAAATAACGATGAAACAAATAAAACAAATGTTGTAAGTTCCTAGTGTGTGTGTGATTCTGTTTACATAGATTGAGCCGAGAATTTTTCTTTTATTAGTTAACTACCTAGCTCCAAACCTACTGCCTATGCATGCATACTAAAGGCACACACGTATCGTCGGCGAAGAAGCATTGTGTGGCAAATAAACTGCTGCAGTTTTGGAATAATTAAGAAGTGAGCAAAATGTGTTTTTAGTTTCAAAAATGGTTCTTCATCGACTATATGCACTCGTGTAACTAAAACTATGAATAATTACATAAACGATTGTGCTGATACCCACTATTGTCTATCTTCCGTATGTATATTTTGGGTTTACGAGTGAAAGGAACTGTAACTAGAAGTAAGATGTATTGGGCCGTTCAAATAAACAAGCTCAATATGTTCACTCTCCCTCATCTATTGTTTGAGCCCCAGATAAGTCCATACTGCATTAAGACTAACGTCTCACCCTTCCTTCCAACAACCCAAACGTATGCTACGCCGACCGAGAAGAACTGAACACAAGAAACCGAAAATGTACAAACAATCTTGAGACCCAAGTCTTCCCCTGCAAACATATGGACGGAGACAAGCGCAGAGACGATGGATGATTCGACACATAAATACTTTCCAAGGCACGTCCCTTCATCTTCTACCAAAAAATCAACCCATTTCCGTCTTTTTAGTTGCGAGCATTTGTAATTCATTTCAGTTGTAAAACTTGTGTTTTAATTTCTAATGATGCTAGATATATTATTTGGAGTATTAGTGATACTGCTTTGAAGCATTCCTTGGAAACCTCCTGTTTGTATTACTAAAAAAAACTTTTGACAAAGCGCTAATAAGTAAATAAAATGTTTAGTGATCCTTAGAGGCTGTAACCAAATGAGCTTACCTATAAACTTGTCAAACTGAGTTGACATGAATTAGGCAGGAGCCATCCTGTCGCGCGTCCTCGTCGCCGTCGGTATCTGTCATATTTATTTTCTTATCTCTGGACGTAAGTCTCTAAGCCCCGCCGTCCGCACTTTCTTCACTATAGTACACAGTTGGAAAGTGTAGCAGAAGCATTAGAACTTCCAAGATGTTTAGCTTGTTAGAGCACCACCGGATTATTCACGTCTTTTGCTTACTGACACACACACTAATGTTAATGGTAATCACAGTTATTGCAATGAAAGTAATATGGTGTGACGGCGGCATCCGAATAAAAAGAATGTTGGATGATAAAATTACAAGCATTTCATACTATAAAAGTTTGTCCGTCTTTCACGTTCAAAGGCAGTCATCCCGGTCTGGGCTGGTAGGTATTTATTACACATTTATTTAATTGCGTAAACCTTCCCTGTGCGCCCATTGTAAATACTAATATCGTGTATTTATTCATTGTGGGTCCAAATCTAGAATTAAGAAAACGAGTTGATCGAGTTTTGTAGGTAATTTGTTCCTTTGATGGGTCACCTGTGTTTACACTATACATACATATGTACCTACGTATGTAGATACTATCAGACCTAAACTAATCGTAAGTGAAAAGAAACATGTACATACAAGTTAGAGTTTATGAGACGTTTCAATGAGGCTTGGGAAGGCGACTTAATCCCTATGAATAAATTAACCATTGAAGCTGTCATATTTATCGACTAGATCGCTTCTCAACCTCCTTTGTACAATTATTTTCACTTTCCCTATGAACAGTCTCACAGACCTCATCCCTCGCCAAACCTTAATCCAGGTTGAAGGGAATTTCAATAAACATTTATCCACGTATCTGCTCCCCATTCAATCTCCTTTTTTACCATTTTTTCACACAGTGTAGCATACTATCATTTTCTACTGCCAGGGAACGTCAAAATCTCCACTCACATCTTACCATCAGAACATCATAAACGTCGCAATTTGTTATTCATGTTGTTGTTCGTCCGGAAATTAACGCTCAGCTATTCGGCTACCCACGTCCAGTCGCCAAAATGACACCAAAACACGTTTAACACAAATAAACAAAAACAACGGTTCTTTAAATTTTTAGTATTTAATGGTTAATTCGTTGCTCCAGATACAAGAATTGCTAGTCATTAATATTGCAGTGTACACGTACAGTCGGATTTGAATCTAACTCATCATCTGGTAACGTGTGACCATAAAAAGTGGAATAAAAAAATGTTGTTCTAATGTTGCGTGCCAGCTTGGGATGAGGATGCTTGTGCTGTCCTTACAATTTTGATAACTCCAACAGCACCATGTGTAAGATGTATGTACGTCCGTTTGTAGTTGGTAGTTAGGTGGGTAGGTACTTTGTAGTTGAATTTCATCCCCAAGTGCGTGTATTTAGTATTGACTACTTATTTATAATAAACACAATGAATATGAAGCTTGAAATTGATGAAGGAAAAGCCGTTCCAGGTGTTCAAGGGTTGATGGACTCGCTGTTTTTCCTATTCTCACTCCTAGTCAATGTCTTTCATGTTGTCATATGTAAAGAGCCCTTGGTCCTTGTACACATCATCAGAGAGAACAGGAAAGACTGCATGGCAATTGCCAAGGGCTTTGTACTTCAGTAGTTCAGTGTTCAGTACTACTAGGTACTATTTACTACAATCTCTGAGGGATGAATGAGTGCCCTTTTTATTATTCAGTCATGCTTACCTAGCTTAGGTAGCTACACACAAACACTGCATACATATTCTGTGCCGAACAGATCGTGCCCCGTATATTCCTTTTACTTCTACCGATTATAGAATCACTGCTCATGCTATTATGCGTATGTATGAGATTTAAAATGATAGTTTGAAGCCGATAGAAAGGTGGGACGTTGGGCATAGCCCTTTCATTATTATACTCCACTCCTCACAATGTTCGAAATTTATATGGAATATAATACCTACACTTTAATTCGATACTCAACAAACTAATTATTTTGATATGGCCAAAGTATCTTTTGTGTTTTTGTCAAACGGATGGACTGTCCAACTTGTGTCGTTGTTGTGTCTCCCGTTCTACTCAATGCCAGTCGTGCAGTTTGTTCCTTCCAAGGGGGATGATGGAAGCACAACAAAATCCTCATGTGTCGTTCATCATTCGATCAAGTCGCTCCTGAATCTCGTAAAGATTATTTTCATTTGGAGGAGTGACTAATAAATATTAAGTTCCCAATAGCGCACACGCCACTCTACTGTCACTTACTACCTACTATTAATGCAGTCAAAATCCAATACACCACGTGTTGGGAAATACGTAGCAGTTTACTTTACAGCATCAGTATCAGTTTCATAACTGTAGAGATTATGAATGACAAACACAATTGTCTCTGAAACAAAATTTCTCCAAGAATTTTGCAGTTAATATTACACTTTTGCCTTTGTTTTAGATTTCCTTTGTGTGGATGAGGGGAAAGGGATGCCCATCTGTCTCTGCTTTCGCACTAATTTGTTTTTATTTTTACGTTTGTTCCTCCCAGTTTAACTTACCTAATTTGGGCATAACCATCGGAGTGATTTCAGGTTTCTTGAGATTACTTCGAAACACTTTACAAACTAATAATGAAATCGTAATGATTTATTATAATGGAATTCTGACCGAATTTAGTGAGTTAGTGTATAATCAAAAGCAAAATACAAAGCCAACTTTTTGATGTTTGTCGCATGTATTGTTTTGATCCCTCTTGAAATGTAATACCAGTTTCTGGATTTATTTCAATGGCTTTCCATTATTTTAATTAAAGGATATATATTTAGTATTATTGTCGAGTGCAGTGTATAGCAGCTGTGTAGCATCTGTAGGACTTCATTATGATACTTGAATCGGTCAGCTCTATCCAGCCATGCAACCGCGAAGAAACTGAAAACGAAATGTAAGGTGATCGACTGTGAATGAAGGTCGCGTGGCTTTGTTCCTTAAAAAATGGATTTGAGATGAAACCTTAAAATTTTTATTCGGTTTCGTTTTAATGCACGTCATGTAATTCACTGAGAATTGAGAATGTATGTACAACTTTTGTATAGCTTTTGATTTTTTGATAGTGCGCAGACAAAGTATCTACTGGTCGTTAAAGTACAGGTGCTCTGACTGACTGTACGATAGGCATTTTACTTAATTATACACTTAAACATTCGACTGTGATAATAATGGACCCTGTCTTCTATGATGTAGCAGTAGGCTCTAAGATTAGAAAAAGTATTTTGATTTTCTTGAGAAATATTATTGTGTTCCGTAAGCTGCGGTTCCTTCTTTGGCTAAATTCATTATATTTAGTTGCTCATTCAGTCTCTTTAAGGCTGTGTGATAGACTTGCTTCTCTCAAAGGTTTTTACGCTAAATTTCACTTGAATTCTTTTTGACATCCCCTCAACCGAGAAAGCTAATCTAGGCTATGCTATAATTAGCATTATATCCCTATATATCATTACACACTTTTTCTATGGCCTTGCACATTCTTCGTTTGAATACTTATTATGTACCTAGTTACATACCTCCGTTAGTCCAGCTAAGCTGTGCGTATGTTTTAAGGATTTTCCCAATTCTTATTTGCATTCAGATTTCCCAGCTTGAATCGATCCAAGAGGCAAATGAAGCCAAGTGGTTGATGACTGGGCTTTGTTTAGGGAACTATCAGTGTAGCACAAGCACAGGAAATAAAAACCAAAAGCTGCAGGAACTATTGTACGTGAACCAGCTTTACTTTAAAAAATGTATTGTTTAGGAATAATTTTTTAAGCTTTCATGCTCATTTAGCGTTAGAAGTACTAGTGGTATGTATACGTACAAAGGTGGCCATGTTTTGGAGGGAGATTCATTCAAACCTCATCTCTTGTAAAACTTGTAATTTGTAATTATATGTATAGCGGTACAGTAAAGTAGTGTATTATGGTTTGAAAATCCGGATAATAGAAATATCATATCAATTACTTACGCCTTGCGTAAATGCCAGGGGAAAAGGACTGGTTAGTACACACACTTCACTTTGTGAATGGTCAGCCTTTTCTTATGCTAACAGCGACAAGACATGATCCTTTGAGATCTGAAGAGAATGCCGACAATAACTTGGCATGTTTGTAATACTGGACGTCGTAGGAGAATTTCAATATTTGTGCTCCATGTATAACAACATTATGATTAGACTTCCTGGTCTTTTACAATTATCCAGGCGTGATGAGCTCATTTACATAAAGATGAAAGAAATCGGGAGCTACTACTCTAAACCGTATCTGCAGGTACCGCCAAAGTCTATGGCTTTCTTCCTATATCCTTTCTTTTACACTTTAAAGACTCGGTAATCTCGTCCTAATTTGTAAGCACTGCAAGATGAAGGAACGAAATAATTTGTGAGGTACTGCTGCTTAACATGTTTCTTATTGGATTGAAGGGGTTAATCACAATGCGTCTAGTAACACTGTTTTTCCACATGTCTGCAGCCCGTGACAGTAATGAGGCTTTATACATTATGCCTGCCAGAAAACATTTCTTTGACCGCCGGTATACCTTTAGATAGAAGAAATACACCAAATACTATTTATGTATGATCATTTACAAAAATATTAAATAAAAGATTGGAGGCAATGCTGATGTCATAATTGCATCCAATTCTGTTGGCAAGCCAAACCCTTACAGGTAGAGCGGATTATTTTAAGTATGTACGTTGGAAGCTTGAAATACCTAAATAAAGTTTTCGTTCGTGTTAGAGATTGTGCTGGGAGTGGAAATGAGAGTGAAGGAGACAGAGGCAGATAGAGAATAAATGTCGGTTTTGATTCTCAATACTTTGATTATAGTGAGTTGATGGGCATGAGGGCAATTGAGCATAATGTTTATTTGAGGGATTCTTAATATCCACTGAATAGAGAGCTCTCTGTCAATATACACGAGCTCACCAAATCAGAGAGTAGAAAGTTTTGGTTTTTCACACATGCAGTCGGTAGACGGAGGACGCAGGGACATAGAACTTTACACATATTATTAGGTAGAAATGGGCTCAATTATAACTATAGGCCCACTCATGTCTTATCTAACACACAATGCATGATTTAAGCTTACTTACAATAACTTTATACTATCAAGTAAGCGTCTGACATACATCGTATGCATGGAAAGTATACATTAAGGAGCCTTTCAAGTGTGACATCATAGAAACGACTTTTCTGTTTCACACCGTTTCATAAAACGCCTTTTTTAAAAAAGAAGTAGAGTCAGCTTTCGCCCTTTTTCAAAACATTATTTTTATTTGTGCCGTTTTTGAAACGGCTAATACCATGTTTTTAAACTTTGGAAAAGTTTAAATCTAGTTTTGCCTTCTTTGAAATCCTAATATTTTACTTTTAAAACTTTTTCAACGCATTATTTTCCATTTTGCCTATTTTGATAAGGCTAATATTACGTTTGATAAATACAATTTGAATTTTTTAAACACACAGTAATATTATCAGTTTTACACTTTTTCAAAACATGTTTATAATTTTTGCCTTTTTAAAGGCTGCTGTCAAACCCAAATCGTATAACGTCATTTTTGAAAAGGTCCTTGTAGGACGGTGTGGAGTATCCAGGCTGATTTTGTACATTTATACAGCTTCTGGGTTACTTACACTATTGACAGACACATGATCATTTTTGGATGTGCCGTATCGGTTGTGTTGAACCATAAAGGACCCATGGTGGACAATGTTAATTCCCCATTCATTAGGTTGACCATTATGAGACTCTGTGAGTCTATTTTACGGTCGCTTTGCCACCACCGTTTAATCTTCACCCTGTAATGCATCAACTATTCAAAGCGCTAAATGCAAAGTAAAACCGTCACTGATGTATTATTACACAGCACCCCTTCATAGTGCAGTATACATACAGGTATTGAGGTACACACACACACACACACACAACCCATCCCCGTGTATTCTTTCCCCATTCCACTAAACTAAATTCCAAGTGCTAGTAACATCCTCGCGTACAATGGCTCTGTAATCAAACCGAAACCATTGAGCATTTCATTTTATTTGTGCTTACCTTCAAAACTGCACCGAGTTCCTGGGAGGAAGGCACATCTTTATATATAGGTATTACTCTCACGGGTAAACTTATTACAGATAAAACTGTGCGTTGTGTCGTAGTTTAATCCAAGGGCCAGCAAAGTTTAAAGTGTACACAGTCATAGGTAAATGTATCAAGGGCCTACGCACTTAACTAAAAGTGTTATAGTGTATAATGGGTGGGTATGTACGGGATGAAAATCAAAGGCTGATTTCCTTTTCAATTCCGACTCAATCCAAACCGATGAACGACTCAATGAATGAATGTATGATGCCATGGAACACGGAACACAAATAGAAAACAGATTATTCCTCGCAATTTTATCCTAAAGACCAATAAATAATAATACGAAACGGAAAACTTGTTAAAGGTCTCTCTCTCTCCGTTTATTTCAACTCTAAGCCGTGTACAAAACTTTAGGGACTGAAGGCATAGGTATCTTTCCAGTTAAATGCTATGTTATATTTACTGAGGTTTCCATTGAAAACTGGGTGAGCTAAAATGATGATCGTGTAACAATAACGGTATAACAATAGAACTAAAACCATAGTACATAGCATAACCAAAACCATACTGAAGCGTATGAGAGCTGTAAGCCACCGCAATAAATGTCAGCTTAAAGCTCCAATACAAAATACAAACAAAAATAAAATACGCGTCTGTTAGCTCGTCGTCCTCATCAGCATCCATGAAACCATGATGATGAGTCAAAATATAAAATAAAGCAGCTTTCCAATCCAAACTTATCAACTGTTCCAAGGGAGAAAATGTTTTATTGCAGCATTTGTTTCAATAAACACAAAAATTTATTTAAAATTTAATGCCCAAAGTATATGGAGAACGACAAGATTTTTTTTCAAGACATCTGGCTCCCATACTCGAAGAGTCACTATGCCAGCAAACTAGAATTAGTGTGTAAAATCAAAATATGCTTTAAGGGCGCCTATCGTGGGTGAAGCAGCATTGCGCACACATTCTTTTAGAAGGTGCGATATTTCGTACTAATTTTGATAGCAGTTTTGCAATTTTTGAAATAGTGTTAAGTTGGGGAATTTACACTGTAAAAACATAGGTAAAAAGTTGGCTTTTGGGACTCAAGACGCCAAACTGAAATGAAAGAGACGTTATGGACTGACGCCACAATGGTTCTGCACCAACGAAACGTGGATACAAAAACCAGATATGCCAACGTTCTTTGGCGAAACGTAAATTGCTGATTGTAATTTTGCTCTTCTTCAGCTGATCCTACTAGTACTTTAGATAGAGCGCCAGTAATCGTAGTATCCTGTCCCCAATACATTACCCCAATATAAGTATCGATGCATAAAGACGGAGGTAGCTTATGTGAATACATACGTCATAAAAACGTAAACGTAGAATTATAGCGTCCGATCCAAATCTCCGTACTTGCAAACAGTATTATTCTAGATGACAGAGTACGAGTTTGTAGAATCAGATCGTCTATTGCTTCGTTTTGTAAGATTCAACTAAGCAATTTAATGGTAAGCGATCTCCTCCACTCTCAGACATGGAAGCCAATTGAAACTGGTGGAATAAAGGAGGAAATGATGCCCTGCACAACATGGCATGGGGATGAGACTGGGAGTCGGGAGAGACTGAGCGAGGGAAGAAGAGCCTATCGTTGGAGGCATTCGCTTGATGGAACTGGAATAGAATCAATGGGATACATGCTGATGAGACTAGAGATACTTATCCTTATGGCATCATTGAATTGAATACAGTTATTGCATTAGAGTAGTTTGATTAATCGTAAGTTGACTCTAGTGCCTCTACCACCACACGGCTCCTCCACTCCTCCAGCCCACTTGACTAAAGACACGCATCTCCCCATACCACACAGGATTAATAAAGAGAACGAGACGAGCTACGACCAAACCTTCCTTGAGGTCTCAGTTAATATCTGTAAGGGGCACGTCAAGTATGACCGTACAGAATTGATCTCCCTGAAATCATCTGTAAATATCTTTCTTTGAACTCTTTCAAAAAGTTTGGAGCCATTTTTGCATTTTTTTGAAAGGGTTGTTTAAAAATGTTTTTTATAGTTTTTTAAAACATTATTTTCATTTTCGACTATCTTCAAAAGGCTAAAATTATGTTTTACACACTTTTTCAAAATATTATTTTCAATTTTGGCTTCCATGAAAAGGCTTATATTGTGTATTATACTTTTTCAAAAACCTTAAATCTGTTACTGCATTCTTTTGAATTTGCCAATATTGTGCTTCTTACACTTTTTTAAAGAATTGTTAACATTTTTGCCTTTGTTTGACAGCTGATTTCAAAGGAAATTCTGATGACGCAATATTTGCAGGGCTCCTAGCTGAAGTAGTTCCGCCAATACGTATAACAATATAGTACTTACACTCCCCATAACTCACTTTAACTTGAGTAGGTATATGGAGTGATAGATCCGTATAATGTGTAATGATTGGGGGATCGGATTGATTATGATGATCCACCCGTCCCAGCGATTGTACGGGTGGGTATCTAGATTCATAATATGTATGAAGATGGGAAGGCGTGAGAGGATTTACGGGAAGCCAGGAAACATGTCATTGGTGAAAAGAGAAAATCTTCACATTAATTCTCAACCCCGTCCCAATGATCATCATTTAGCCGCCTCCGAATTTCTTCCTTTTGTCAAACAAATTTAATATTGTGGCTTGGCTTCTGCCATCCCGTAATGACTCTCAACCTATAGCCGTCTATTTTCTATAGCGACTACATCTGCACTCACATGCTTATAGGAAATACTCTTATTTGTAGCAGCCACAAGCACAAGTCATCCGTACTCGGTAAATTGGTAGTTTAAGAAGCTTAAAGTCCACAGCGAAGTACTTAATAAGGTGTAACTGTTTGTCAGGGAGTGTCGATTAAATATTGCGCCAACTCTCATTTATATTCATTAATCTTATCGGGACTTGCTCGGCTGGGCTTTCAATCCTCATTCCCTTTGTACTGCACTGCTTTCATTATACTTCCGGAGAACACTTCATTTTTCAGCATAATTTATTAATTTTTCATTCCACATTTTGGGGACGACTGATAGCTTTAATCTGTCCCATTCTGTACCTCGCACCCACCACTTTGTGGGGCTACGACCCTTGAAGCATTCTGCCAGAGACGAAACTTGCGGTGAATTAGCCAGACGCTGCACTGGTCATTAGTTTGGAAAAATGACCAGCTTCAGCAATAGTACACAGCATACTAGCATTTGTATTTATTTATGATTCTGCGGTTGTTGACCAAATTAAAGGACGAGTCAGCCAAATGTTTTCCGTGGTGCTCCTTAGTTGTTGAAATGACATCTAATCCTTGCAATAAGTAACCACCTACGCGTCCTATGCACACATGTTGGGAATAATAAATTGAGATTGGAAGTGAAATGTTGGTGGTCACTTTATCCGATGATTTAGTTTTACGTATATTTGACATTTATTATAATCCCACTTGATTTATAATAGAATTTTATTATAGGGACACGGAGGCTTACGCTGTAATATTGAAAGAAGGGTTAGTCTTCAGATTTTTGTTGGTTTTGGATTCCCTCAACGTGACCATAAGGCAGTCTAGATCTATGCTGCAGCTGTAATACGCTCATATTTTGGATCAGTGGAAGGTATTTAAAGGGACCTGGTCGGTAAGGGTAGGCACAGCACTGGGCACGAGTCTGATAGAAGATACACAGATTTTCGAATTAATTTCAATTTATGTAATCCTTGTTACTCAAAGGTGTAGCAGCCCGCAGCAGCCATTCTTTAGTTTGGATTTGGTTTGGTTTCCCAAATACGTTGTAAAAATGTACAGGATATTATACAGCATGCATTACTAGAAGTACTTAATTTGTTTTGTGCTCGAAAATGCTGTACACACATCATCTGGTGAGATATTCAGTAAAGAAGGAAAAACAAGCCTCTCAAATTTGGCACAAATAACTTGTATGTTTTCCATTACTTATGTACGTCGCATCGTCGAGGGTGGGTTAACTATTTGTCTGGCTAAGATTCCAAAAAACACGTGAATTCAAAATGTTTTAAAATATTAAAACAAAGCAGTCACTATCACGTGCCGTATGGAATACGTCAATCTTATTATAATCCTTGTAAACTATGTCAATTTTATGCAGAGTTGAGTCCAATGCATGGCTTCCTTAATCCACTTAAAGATTGTCTTGGAATACTTAAAAGGATACAGAGGTAGGTAATTAGGCAGATTAGAACCAAGTAGTCAAAGTAATCATTCTATCGCCAGGCAGTATAAAGGAAGCATAGGCTCAAAATTGCTCTTTTAACTGACTTAAATCGTTAAATCGAAGCCGAAGGAAATTTACAGCGTGAAACCCTACATTTTTGGCTTCAAGGTCAGAGTTCAAGACTAGGACACCTCAACCCATACAGACATTGCCCAGATTGCCTACAATTTTCCAAATAGCAGTAAATGGGACGATAGTGTTACTTAATTTATATTTTTTAAACTGGTTTGAGTGTTTCGAAGGCTTACAAAACCTAGGCACAGGCAGTGACACTGTGATAGTGACTATAAAATGTTTGAAAAATCAATTTAGAGAACCAATCTGTGGATTTCTTCTATATTAGGAATGCACCAACTAGGTTCAATAAATTATTAAACTTGAGTCTCTGACTAAGAAAGTGGATTTTCAAGACCAAGACGGTCTTGAAAACATGGATACATGTATGCATCGATACAGTATATCGTGTGGTGTTTTATATGGTTTCTTTTCTATGCACTGTACGAAGAAGGCGATAGACACATCTCGTTGATAAACAACTTTGTAAAGTAAAATGTGTCTAACATGTTTAACCCAGCCAGAAATCTGCCGCCAAGCCGATTTGTTAGTGATACGGTGTGTGAAATTCCTTCCAATTCAGTTACAATAGTCACAAGATTGAATAAAGTTCCCTCTCCTCTCCTACAAGGGAACTCATGAAGTGCTCAACAATTTGAGAATTCCCATGATACATTGTTATTGAATCACATCTCAATTTCCACTGTCTGACTATAAAGTCAGTCAAGTGTTCTTTTATTATCTGTGCAGGCAGGCAAGGGAGGCACACAGTGACGCCACTATTTCCTACTGTTGTCTCCACTCTCCATCCACCATCGCTCAGTGTACACTGACTGCCTGCATACAAAGGTAGATACCCGTAGACACCGAGAAAGTGTTTAGGTTTACATTATGTTGTATATAAAGTCCATTGTGACACATATCGTGGGTGAAGAAGCATTTTGACCCAAGTCACAACAACTTTTATAGTAAGGACCAATTTTACTCTTTTTTAAAAAGCCTTAAACAGGTATTTGTCCACTTTTTACAAACAAATAGGTAAAAAGTTTATAGTTTGAAATTTTAAAAGTGTGTCAAAATGCTTTTAAGCGGAACCTATGGACTTGCGCCACAATGCTTCTTCCCCCGTGACATGTAGATCATATATAGCTGTGCCTTTTAGTCAATCTTTACAGATTTAGACCAAGATAAAAAGGAAAGTATAGTGCCATCTTAAAGCAAGGCATATAGATTGACGGCCCAAGACAGTGCAGCAGCATCAAATACATATTTAATAGAAAAGTAGACGGTAGACACCACTGCGCAATGTATTTATTATGCACATACACAACTTTGACGAGGCCTCATTGATCAGTTTTGATCACACATGCTTCTCAAAATTGATGTTGATTTCCGGATGAGCGACAATAGAGCACTCGTCTGGAGCTCTGGCACTTATGATTTTAGCTCCACATGCATAGCCCTGCTGCAGATTGCGTCAGGACGAAAACTGACAGAAAAGAAGATAAAGATTTCGCCTCGTGTAACTCAAATCAGTTTATCAATTTATCGAGACTCCTTTACGTATGGATTTTATGGTTTCCGGACAGTTGAGACCCGGAAATTTAACTCTCCGGGCTCATGTTGACAACAGCTTGGATAGATCAAAAGTCATGTAGAAATTGAATGTAAAATACGATCAAAAAACAAAATTCGCTCCAAAAAAATTGATTTGCAGAATTCTCATAAAACCGTGCTTCCATGTTGGGAGTTAAATCTCGTAATTGGGCCAGTTGTCCGGGGTTCAACTATCCGGATTCTGTTTATGCGTGCACTGGATTGTGCGTTGAAATCTTATCGCTCGTAAACTCCGGACAGCCAGACACCGGATAGCTGTCGCAGTAGAAAGATGAACTCAATGGGAATGTATGTATGCAAGAGACTGAGCCAAATAATCAATGTAAATAACACTTCGCCTTTTACAGTACAAAGTAGCGTATTGTTAGTTTTACTAACGTCTCAGCGACCTTTAGTATCTTTATTCAATAATTAAACATTGTATTTTGCATTTAAAAAATAGTAAATTGAATTTGTCGTAGCTCCAATAAAGTCTAAAGGAATTAGGCAGTAAACATTCTTTTGTTGTTTTTTTATGTGTGAACAAGCACTTGCGTATTTCTCGTTGAAAAATAAGTTTACTTTTGCTCAATAACTCTACAAGCTTATATGTATGTATATTATATAATGTAAGTAGCTACGTAGTAATTAAAAAGGGCTTCAGGGATTGACGAGAGATCTATCTTCTACATCTTCTAGTCTACATAATTATCTAAATCAGTGCTGTCAGGTTCTTCATATATAAACGTTAACAAAATTAGAAGTTTACATCTATAAAAAGCCCAAAAACTGGTACAACTATTTTGAAACTATGAAAAAGACACATGATGTGAAGTGAAATATCGTAAAGAATAGTTTTTTTTTGAGTAAGTTATAAGTATCCAATATCCATTTGAGAAGGGACTATAATTATATGGCTCATAGTACATCTCTAAAGACCATCCACTCTCACTCCACACAGAAGGAAGGAAACAGACAAATGATTTCAGTGAAGCGGGAAGAAATTGTATGAATAATTAAGCTGAGCCCTCCATCCTGGGTGATGAAGGGATTTCTGAGTCGTTCGAAACAGGATATAAAGATTCCCTTCCCACCTCATTAAACATTAAATAGCATTAACGCCTTTCTCCACCTAACAAGAAAATCAAATCAAGACAGACGAGGAAACCAGAGCCGAGCAGAGAGTGTCTCGAGAAGGGAACATAAAAGATCCACTAGAACCACACTCCCAAACTCACGCTCCGCATCCCATCCTAAACTACACGCTCTACGTCCCACATCCAAATCCCCTAAAAAACGCACTGCTTTAACAATTACTTTTAATTTGTACAAGGGCTAAGACGACAGTGTGTGCTTCTCACGGATCCATTGGTCCACATGACGTCCGTCTTCACAGAACGGAGCTCATGGAGAAAGCAGTGAAAAACTGTTCCCTGCTCAGGTGAAGAAGGCTACTGTACTATTTTAACAGATGATATACTTATATTCACTCAACAGTAATTATAATAATTATAATAATAACAGAGATGTCATAGGCATAACCTATGGCACAGTTGCGATTCCAGCTGTAGGAATTTACAGTTAAAAACATTCAAAATCAGTTACAAAGCCACTTTCAAAACTACATTCTCAAAATGACGAGGTTAAATTGTTTTTTAAAACCAAAGATTTTAAAAAAGAATTTATCAAAAACCTCCCATTTCCCAGCTGTACTTTCAAAACTATGAGTCTTTGAAAGACACAAAATTGCATAAATTTGACATGGCACATGTTGGAAAGTGAAAAAAGAGTGGTTTTTGCCCACATTTACAAAACATCTCTAGATTCGCCACTGCGATGGTAAATAAGGTAAAATTATGGGTTTGGTGCGTGTTTCCTCATGGCTATAGGAAGGAGAGTAACAATTTGGGAAACTAATTGCGAGAGCGCCTATATCCTTTATCAATCCGCTGTTTGCTATCGTCTATCAGATGAGAAAGGAGTGGCAGAGGACGAAAAGACAATAAATAAGGGCATTAAAGGGATGACAAAGGACAGACAAGGACAGCAAATTTTCATTTCACATGTCTTCCCTCAGGCTTTCACCAGAGCAAAAAGTGGTGGAAGAAGAAGCACTGTGTGTCTGTGTGTGTATTATTCCGTCGAAGAGGCTCTCTCGCTCGCTCGCTCGCTCGCTGCACGGAGGCGCCTGAGAAGTGTTGAAAGGGAGCTGAGCAAACAGAATATAAAATGGAGAAAGAATTGACGAGACTGAGACGAGACTGCCGCGGGTGATGGGAATGACAAATACTTTGTTTATTATTTCCTCCAGTCTACACAACAAGCTTCAATTTATCCATCTTGTCTTAATATTAACAAGTTTTATGCGGCTCACAAACAATTATTGCATTTCCATGCTCTTGGTTTTACTTTGGTGCTCCCTCCTCCTCCTCCTTCTCCTCCTCCTCCTCCGTCTCCGTCTCCGCCACTTGGGGTCCCTTGTTCAGAACTGATCAGGCACAAGTTCAGAATTAATTAGCTCAATGCATTATTGCGAATGGTGGAAAGTTGAGGAAGGAAAGCCATGCTCTTACTTTATGATGGTCACTCACTCCTTTTGTCACATGTGTGTGTCTGTGGTCGTTTTTGTTATGTCGTAGATTTGTTTGTAACTGTTAGTGTCTGACCCAGCAGAATAAAGAAAATACATCAAATATAAATAGTACAATAGCATTCAGTACGGGAATTAGATTTGTAAATATACTCTCAATTCCCGATTGTTGAGTTTTAGCTCCTTCTCCTTTTAAAGTAGTAGTCGTTGAGTACAAGTAATATAGTAAACATTTGGAATGGAAGTAACATGGGTTGAAGGCCGAATAATGTTTCATTAAACGTCAAACTTGATCACCTCTGTTTCCATTGGGAAACTGGCTGGTGACCACGTTCCCATCCAGTATATGAGAGTACAAATCGTTGAAGGTCTCCCCTTTCGAAACCTACGAATCAAATATCAGTAATTACCGTCAAAATTAATGGGAAAATACTAAAGTAGTTATAATTAAAAGTTAATTACCTTCGCAAAACTAAGTTCTGTCGGCCTCTCTGGTTTTCTCCGCGTTATCTCAGCTTTTCTCTGTTTGGTTTTTGTAAAAAAGTTATATTTCAAATCACTCTTACAATTTAGCAAGATGGCTTTCATTTTAAAAGTGTGATGCACCGTTTAAAACCTACATTTTTAATAGCTTGTGACTCCATCAGTTTCTTTTGCTCAGTTTCATGCTGCTTTCTTCTTTTAGCTATAATAAACCGTCTATAGTGGGTCTGGATTAAAATTGTTGCGTAGAGATCACCTATAGTTTGCTGAGCTTTCCCTAGATCTAAAAAAATAATTTGTCAAAATTAGATTTTGGACAAGAAATGTCTGAGCTCCCACTGTGCCACTGCACCATGTATTTAAATAGGGTTCGTAATTGGGCTGGCAAAAGAAATTACCACCAGCAGGGGGAATGAGTTGATTGAGAACGTCATTATCACAATCTTTCCAAATGTCTTTTATAATTTTTCTAAGCTCTTCGTTCGCCTGTGTAAGATTTCCTTCCATTTTGATTCCCAATGAACTTCTTATCACCGCAAAGAGAGTAGAATTAAATTGCACCGTTCCATCCTCATTCAAAGGCATATTCATCGCCATAAGTCTCTGTCGTATCAAAGGGGAATATTATTTTTTCAATTTCTACAATACCACCCCCACAAGTTGCAAAAATTACCTTGCAAACGACTCTTTTTGGACAAAGGGGACCCCAGCCCAGTGGGGGTGAGATTTGCTTCATGAGCTCCACCACTTCGTAGTGCGTGATTCTCCCAGAAGCTTCCGGGTCATACTTTGACCAGAGCTCAATAAATTCCCCCAAGTGATGAGCACCCAAAATGGACCAATCTCTCGTCAAATAATCGAAATTGTCCATGATGACCGCAACGAATAAATTTAAAATCTAGATTATCAACAGTTACCTCATCTGTAAGTGTGTACGTCCTTTCCCATGGCGTGGTAAAGCAGCTCAAATACCGACAATGATTGGGAAAAAAACTTACCAAAAATGAACAGACAAAGAAGAATGATACAAAATAGACGAAGGCAAAATCAGAGCCACAAGTGGCAGGTAACCCTGTAGATGGATCTATTTCTGGCGGAATTAATTGATTATTTTCATCGTAAACCTCCTCACATTTAACAGACGGCTTTGACACGCAAGACATCATTATGTCTTGCCAAGCTTCACCTGCAATAACAATTAGGTTTGGAAAATTCGGGTGGAAAATGCATTTTTTGCACCTAGATCCTATAATTACAACTCAAGAATATGTAGCGAACCTGTAGCGCATCTGAATAACAATAGTGCAGCGGCGGAAAAACTCTGAAAATTGTTATTCCTATGAATTTCAGTGTCACTATCCAGCTTGATCTTTCCAAAAACCTAAAAGTCAAAGGAGACAGGATTTATCAACTTAATAGGGCAGTAAAGTAAATGCAAAGTTTGACATGTTCGCTCTGTCTGTTTGTGGCAACCTGCATCCCAACGACAGCATAGATGAAGAAAAGTAAAATTATCAATAGAACAACGTATGGCAAGGCTTGTAAGGATTTCATGAAGGTCCAAAGTAATGTTCGGATTCCTTCACTTTTGTTGAGTAACTTTACCAAACGTGCAACTCTAAATAATCGGAAAAAACTAATAGAAATAAAACTGTCTTCCGACTGCTCTTCTCCCTGTAACACAAAAAGTTTCCGCTCTCATTACTCGAATCCCCACTAAATGCTGGATTGAATGGGACACAAAGGATCGTACACTCCAGCAATGACTTACCTCGCCTTCGGAAAAGAGTATGTCAATTGCACTTCCCCAGACTAGAACGAAATCAAAAGTATTCCACGCATCCCGGAAAAAAATCTAAATCACATTTCACCCCGCATTATATTTTCGTTGATCAGGAAAAATTTGTACAAACCTGGTCTGCGAATTCAGTGGCAGAGCGTATTATACAAAAACGGACTAAATAACAAAAAAAATCTATTAATTTTGTATCACCTTTGGCCCCATTGCAGCCAGTTTGAGAAAGCACTCAACGGCGAATAAAGCCGAGAAAATAATGTTGACGTATCCCATAAATTCCGTGTAGCTATCCGGCTGCTCATGAAACTTCATGGCCATGGTGACGGTGTTCATGAGAATCAATCCAAAAATGCAGTATTCGAAGGGTTGGGATGTGAGGACGTTCCATATTTTGAATTGCCAAGGTGTTCCTGGGATGTAGCTCTCAGTGGGTTTAGCACTCATTGCGAATGCAACACAATTCCTCTAAAAGATCGTCAGTCAAAGAATCCGTCAACAAAAATAATTTTAAGACGTGTTGCCCTTTGACGAAACGAAACTTTGCGGAGCCAACTGTGATTTACCTGGTTTTTGTCCAACTCGCAATCTTCGTACTCCCTCTCCCCCTCGCTTTGAAAAGTAATGATGACGAAGCCTACAAATATATTTACCATGAAAAATGCGATAATGATTAAGTACACTATGTAGTAGACCGCCACGATTTTCCGGTAATTGTATTCTGGACCCCGGTTTTCCTGATGAGAATCAATGGATAAGTACAGCATTCTGTAAAGGAATCCAAAAACCGTCCCAAATCTTTGACCCACAGGTAGACAAAATTTAAATGTATTGGGAAGGTATGGGGTATGGGGGAGGGGGGTGAATTTGAATGATCGTGTACTTGAACGAAAGTAAAAATAAAAATAATACCAACAACAACAACAACAACAAAAATGGAACAAAGGAAAATCAAGCAAGCAAACGAAAACTTACTTACTGAGGCCACCCTTCAAATGTTGACACTGCGAACAACGTGAGCATTGCTTTCCCAACGCTGTCAAAATTAAAATTATTATTTTCCCATAAACGCTTTTCCAAGGAGGGCCGAGTCACGTCCCCGTCCTTGTAGTGAATAAACCATCCTCTGCAACAGGAACAAATTCATCAGAATATTTCCTTCATTACACTTACGTCCTTATCTCATCCCGTCATGATACTAACCTGCATTCTTCGGGGGATGGCTTCGCCGCATCCGTACACATAAATAGTTTTCCCTGCAATCAAATAATTGTGTTCTTCCCAATCAAAATACAGATACAAATTGCATCAACTATCTAATTCCATTTAGGCAAAGAAAAGTACATGTGCTAATTATGGCATGCATTATAAATGATGGTTAAAATAATATGACACATTTCCAGAGGAAATAGATCTTAAATTGAAGCAAGAAAAAAAAAAGGTAAGTAATTCATATTATTGTAGGATCCCGACTTGCTCAGTTAAGCAGAAGAAGACATCTGTGAGATTTAGCAGTGACGCAGAGATCTGCAACGTTTTGAGCAAACTCGACAATTCTAACGGAAGAATGCAGATGGCACTAACAATGCTCTGTGAATCTTTTTACTGTTGCATTGCAGTCCCACAACATTTCGCCGAAAAGTTGGTATCGATTTTAATTAAATGTCACTGGCAGTTACGGACACAAGCAGTTGTTAGGGAATGTTTAAGATTTAATTTACCTTAAATAGTTGAACGCCCATAACAGCAAACATGAATTGCAGTAGTGCAGTAACAACCACGATGTTACCTATTGTCTGAATGGCCACAATGGTGCACTGGATCACTCTCTGTGAAAGGGTAAGAAAATCTTTATTTTCTTGTCTCAGCTTCTATGTACTTTCAGTTATGTTTCCTGAATTCTGCGAACCTGGCTGAAAGGGCTGAAAGAAATCCTTATTTAAATTTAATCATAATTAATTGGAACAAAACTGTACCTTCAATCCTTTGGCTCGATTAATTGCCCTCAGAGGTCGGAGGACACGACACACTCGAAGTATCTTTACGGTAGAAATGGCCCCTGAACTATTTATTTAAGATATTCAAGATTAGAATTGCATGTGAAGACGGTCAACTGTCAACTGCATGCCTCAAGGTTAAAATAAATGTTAGTTTTACAAACTAATTAATTAATAGTAATAATACCTAAAGAAAAAAGACACAAGTGAAACGGACACAACTAATATATCGAGTAGATTCGCTGGATTACGACAGAAGGATCCTTTGTGAAATATTAGTCCGAAAACGATTAACTTCAGCATTATTTCGAAAGTGAAGATTGTGGTAAAGAACATATCAAACTTATTTAGAATCTGAAATAGGCACAAAAAAGAATTTATTTAGCATAATACATTTATTGCATTACTATTAACAGTTAAGCGTAACAGCTAAAATAGTGAAATATAAAATTTTGACATTTAAAAATCAAACGGATACCAAATTTCTGGGTGAGTTTTCATATAAAGGATCTTCAGCACCCAACATGCTCGAAGAAATGAGAATGCAGACCAAAATAATGTTCCCATAAATACTGTTATTGATTAACCAGTAGCAGCCACGTCGTATACTGGAAAAATAATTATTGATTCGATTATTAAACCCGTTTCCATTTACCTCGATTGAATTAATTATAGAGGCGATCATTAAATTAACATAAATAAATGTGTATTTTTACCAATTCGTATTAGAAAAAATGAAAAAACTGCTAGCTTCTGGCATGGGAACTTTGTCATCTCCATCGGCTCCTTTTTCTTCACCTTCGTTTAATACTGGATCCTTATCTAGAGAGCCCGGATTGAGGAACAGAAATGAGCAATCAAGACACTAACATGGACACACACTTGAGGTTTCAAGCTGGGGCATTAAGTCAAATTATACTTTGCTACGTTACCGTCACCCTCGTCATTGTTCCTAAAAGACCAAAAGAAAATTAGGTAATTATAACACAAGTATTTACATACAACTGACATAAATGTAATTGAATTTTTGCTTTAAAGAACGACGAACCGTTTATTTTATTTTATTTTATTGACTGTGTTTGAACAGATTACTTACTTTTCAGTTGATGTTGCTTCTTTCTCAGGCTCCCCCTGTACAAAAGAAAAGATGATTATGAGTAATTATCAACATTACGTAAAAAAGGCTGCCATTTATAATCTAATTACAATGTTTTTGATCTTACTGGTGCGTCTTCTTCTTTTTCTACGTCACTTCCATCACCTAAACTATCGACGGCAATGGCAAGGAAAACATTGAGCAAAATATCTGCAAATTCATAAAACATTTGACATTTGAGCATAAACAGGAACACCACACTCGTACTAGATTAAAATTTTACATCTAATTTTTGAATATTGTGCTTTTACAATTTCCAGATATGAAGAGTACAATAAAATACAAGCTGGCCACGATTCCAATGGAAGCAACTCCACCGTAGGATAAAATCCCCAAGTACATGACCTCGTTCCAATCTTCTCCCGTTAGTATCTTGACACAAGAATTACAAAAATTAGTACTGAAGCCACTTCATGAGTCACTACACAGCTCTACAGATGCGAAATACATAGTATGTAGAGCGCCTTAGTTCCGGATTTACCTGAAAAACTGTGAGCATGGACTGGGCAAAACTATCAAAGTTCTGCCTGGCTTTGTCTCCTTTGTTGTCAAAATTAAATTTTCCACCAAAAACTTGCATTCCCAGTAAAGCAAAAATGACAATGAATAGAAATAGCAAAACTAGAAGAGAAGCAATAGACTGTATTGAGCTGATAAGGGAAGTAACTAAGCTGGATAAGGAGCTCCAGTACCTAAACAGATTAGGAAAACCAAAGGCACAGAGATAGTTAATTATTATCCAAGGAAAATAGGAATTTAAAGAGTAATTTTGATTTCGTATTGAGAGACTGGGCTAAAAAAATACTGACTTTGTGACTTTAAAAACTCGTAGAAGACGAACACAACGTAGCACAGAAAGGCCGATGGGTGGAATAATTTCTGCACCCGTTAGTTGCATTTCAGTAATACTGCTGATGACGACTAAGGTGTCAAACCGATTGAACAACGATCGAAAATATTTCTGAAAGTATGCAACACAGGGAAACAATCAAATCTTAAGACAAGAAGCTGATGCCGTGAATTTTGGGTTAATAACAGGCAGTCACAGGTATAGCAACAATAGATAGCACAATTATGGCTAAATTACCGCTAAGCCCAGGCAATACATTTTGACTAATCCTTCTAAAGTAAATAGAGCCACGAACAGTTTATTACCGGTTGCTGCAAAATAAAACTTTAATTAGTTAAGGGAGACATCTCAGCAAACTAAAAAAAGGCACAATTATTGATTTGAATGACAATGTCTTCACAAGTGTTTCTACCTTGAAATTCATCAAGCCAAGGCGGTTGCCCGTGAAATTCAGTGGCGAAAATACACGTATTTAAAAATACTAACACGATTATAAACCAAAAGAAAGCTTGAGACTTTACGATTACTCTTAGAGTCTTCCGAACACTTTTGTTTAAGCTGGAATTTGTTCAAAAATTAAGTCAAGTGAATAAGCTTTCGAATTCATTTTAAGCCGTAATGGAGTCAAAAAAAGATATTTTTTTTTCAAGTTATATGCAACAAATAATTACGCAGCTAATTCAGGATGATTTTTTGCAAATCTTGACGGTTTCTTCTTCTCTTTACTGTCATCCAGTTCGATGACTCTGTCTGTTGGCATTTCGTACTTGTCTGAAAAACACGCAACCAACATTCGTGGCTGTAAATATACCTCTGTATAATGTATGATTTGTAAAGCTTTTCTGTGCTTCAATTATTCGGATAAATAAAATTT
Organism: Dicyrtoma fusca; assembly: GCA_034695205.1. Classification (NCBI taxonomy): domain Eukaryota; kingdom Metazoa; phylum Arthropoda; class Collembola; order Symphypleona; family Dicyrtomidae; genus Dicyrtoma; species Dicyrtoma fusca. The sequence continues at coordinate 32,986 of JAQFZC010000475.1, forward strand.
GGCGAGCTAGAAATACGGAAAAATTAGCAGTAAAGAATGTTTCAAACTGAGTCTAAGCATTTAAATTATGAAAGGATGAAATCCGGTATCCAATTTCATTGATTGCTTGCTGGCTGGCTTTCTCGCTAGCTTCTTTTTGCGCTACTAATAATTTAAATAATTCAACAGAAATAATCACCTACCCAGATGTACTCAAAAATACCCTACCTAAGGAAATCAAGTCATCTCAAAAGAATCACACTAGCAGTTTCAGCAACATAAACGAAACAAACATTTGCCAGAAATGCAACAACGAACTTGGACATGCACATGTTAAACATAAACTAAACAGAATCGTATGCAAAAACACAAAAACACAACAGTGTGCTTAACCTATCATCTCAACAGCAAGGAAACAACATTTATTCTTACAATTTCCATCGTCTTCCGCGTCAAGGACTGCTGCCCGTGTAATCCAATCTAAATATCCTTGAAAGTCTTCTTCTATTTGTTTGAGCTCCCGATTTTTCAAGAATTCCATTCGCCCTTTGATTCGTTCACCTTCTTTGGAGAATTCTCTGTGAAAATTGATCAGAAAAGATAAACCTTTTCATGCCCTACAAACTCAACACTCAACTGCTACCAAATTAAATCTTACGGGGTTACCTGTTATCACATCAAGAAAATACGTAAATTAGTTTCACACACACACACATAGTAAAAGTGTACTTAGTAGAAGAGAGACGTAATCAGTGAGTAATATGCTACATTTAGAGTACAAGTATGTTCGAACCCTGTGAGAACACCCAGAATTAGATTCATCACAAAGAATGCGCCAAGTACAACCATGGATGTAAAGTAAGTCCACTGCCAACCACCCCCCATGGCATCGTTAATCTAACAATAAATGTGTGTCAATTTTAAAATCCCGTCAAAATGCGTTTTGCTCCCGTTCCCGAAAAAAAGTTTTTAAATTACATTGTACAAAGTTTGTGTCCATCCTTCAAGAGTAATGCACTGAAAGACTGTGAGCATGGAGAGCCCAAAATTATCAAAATTTATTATGCCGTAGTTTGGTCCTTCCCAACCGTATGAACAATTGTAAAAATTTTGGTTACACTGGAAATCTCCTCCACAAGGAACCGGATCGTCCATGAGTTTACCTACACGACAATTAAAGGGACTTTTAAAAGGACGGCATGGGAATGAGTCCAACATATAGGGTATATATATATAGACATGAGTCATATATTTTAAGCCAAAGAGAGCACAGATATTGTATTTTGAACATAAGTAGTAAAAAATGTCTAAATCACTACTTATTTAATAGTAAGCTTTACCCGTAAAAATGTGCGTGCAAGTGCTGTGCATAGCTCCTGAGAACAGTTCTAGGCCAATAATAGCGTATATGACGATGACAAATAGAACTAGTAGTGCAATTTGAAACAAAGGCATTATAGCTTTAAGAATGGAGTTCATGACAACTTGTAAGCCTACGTAAAGAAAATATAACACATAGTTACGCTTTTGACATTTTTTTGTATGATCATGAATGAGTAATTGGAATTTGTGATTGTGACTCAGTTCGTATCGTAGGCCACAGGGAGCCACTGTCTCCACCTGGACAGGATCAGGTGCTCACGGCAGCCGAGGCCGTCGTCACCCACACCTGACCCAGGGCGGAGCATCATGGGAATGAGTTCGAGACGGGGCTTCTGGACTGTCGCGGAGTGGCTTACGACATTTACTAGCACGCTCGATCAAATAGACTTACTCGGGACTCCGGAAACTAAACGAAGGGGTCTTAGTACACGGAAAGCTCGAAGTGCTTTTACATCAAAGCCTTCAACTTCAACCAAAGCTAGAACCGCACTGAATACCCTGTGACACAACATTGACAAGAATAAGCATAAGACTTGACCTCAACATAAGCCCATAAACAGATATAGCAAGTAGAGTAGACTCGAACCCGATTATAACAATGGTGAAATCCAAGAAATTCCACGTATTTCTTAAGTAAGCTCCAGGGTGTAGAAGTAGGCCGTAAGCTATAACTTTCATGAAGCACTCAGTGGTAAAGATAACAGTAAAGATAGATTCCACACTTTCCTGCAAACGCATGTAATTATCGGTTACGAACTCAGTCCAGTGCACACAAACACACACACACAAACAAAGCTGTTTCACGACACGAATAATCAGAGCATCCATATTAAAGAGTACTAAATAAAAATGAATGATGATGAAATTAATTTTGAATATACCAATCTTTCATTTAATTCATTTGTATCTTCGTTGGGAAAGGGTGTGTTTAATGCGAGGGACACACATGTAGCTAAAATGGTAACCAATATTAAATACTCGAAAGCCCTGTGAAGGTAGAAAGGTAAAGGTTACAATTAGTCAAACACTCAAAACCTCACAGAAAAAGAAGGAAATCAATCCAAAAAGTCTTACTTCCACTCTGAGACTGCAATACAATATTTCCTAATGGGGTTGTTGAGCGTCAAGCAAAAGAGCGAGCGAAACGGACGTGCTGGTAAATCGTTTTTCTTTTTCTTGGGTTTTGGTTTCTGTCTTCGTACTTTAGTTACAGTCGAGTCTAGAGCTTGACCCCAGCCATTTGACAGGTGGGGATCTTCATTTTTTAAGCCAGCTTCCAAAATTAATTCATCTAAAATTTGAGCATCTTGAGTATCCAACTCTTCGTCTAGTCCACACAAAAAAATCCCAAATCAAAATTAATTGGAAATCCGAAGAATCAATTAATTTGTGTGAGCACAAAGGAACTCATTGTGTGCTCGTCCGTGTTAAAAAACTTCCTACCGTTCACTTCAGGTGCATCTTCCTCGCTAAAAGTCTTATGTAATTTTCCTGCAGGAGGTAATGGAAGCTCTCGGTGACGATACTCGGACTCAGTTTTGATACTAATTCCAATTTTAGATGTTTTTACGTAAGAAACAGCTATTTCAGACTCAGGGTTGATCACAAACTGTGAAGGAACAAAACCGCGTGAACCATTCAGTTCTCCAACGTACAAGCCGTCCAGGCTTCCTTCTCCAAAAACTTGAATCATGTCATCTCTTTGAAAGGACAAATATTCCTAGGCAAAAAATAAGGAACACGTGAAAATTATTGATGCTCACATCTCCGAAGGTTATATAATTAAAACGGATTTTCCAAATGACTCTGTCCTCATTGATAAAAAAAACTACGGATGAAAGACAAAAATGAGCTCACACACTACCAAACATCCGCAACGAAAAATATATATTCTTTGCACTGCTACACCCATAGGACTGGTATAGCGGGTCCTTATGTATATTCATGTGTAAGCTATACGAGCTCCGGAGCGATCTACTGTATACCCCAGTCTGTCCACATCCATTACAGCACAGTCACTATTTCCTCTAAATTGCCTCTCTACAACGGCTATGCATTTCCACAGTATGGTGTAAAAAAAGTAAAAGAGCACTAACCAAAGGATGTTGAAAGCAAAACAATAGTGTGTCATTTATTAAAAGTCTGACTTGTATAATCATATCAATGGATAGTTCAATATTTTCAAAACTTAGTTTAACTTCTAGTAACAGAATTATGAGCAAAATCCAGAAGGAACTTTAAAAATTAGTCCTGAAAATAACTTTGATAATTACAAAAATTAAATTTTGATAATTTAATGTGTTTATTCACTTGTATACATAGATTTTTGTTTTTGTTTCGAGAATGAATTCTTTCTAGTAGTAGTAGTAGTGCACTTGTATGTTTCTGTATAATTATTTCTTATTAGATTATTTGAATTACTTGTGGACTAATTGGATCTCTACGATAGACTAACAAATTCAAATCTCTGTCTCTATCTCTCTGTCAATGTCTCTCTCTCTCTCTTGTTCCCGACTAATTCAATCTCTCTTGTGGACTAATTGGAAATTCTTGTGTGGACATATGTGGTAGGTACATGTGTGTATAACCCTGTAAAGATTCTGGCTGCTGGACAATTTAGTAATGGCTGTGGACATTTGAAAGAAGTATAGAGTGGACGCATTTAGAGGCAACCAAGGCCAAAAGTTACCTGGGAAGTGGAGGTGGAGGTGTGATCATTGGTGGCCCGCATATTCTTTTGCATCAAATTATTGTAAGTGTGATCACTTCCACTCATCCCAATTGAAGGATTCGACTTTGTCGAATTGGAAGACCAAATATGACGTTTAGTTGATGAAGGAAGGAGCGGATAAAGTGTACTGTAATGGTCGGTGCTGCCAACAGGAGGCTGAGGAAGCTCACGCTTCCCACAGTCCGCCTTGGTGCCGTAAAAGTATTCTGCATGGCTAAACCTTTGGCCGAATCCTACAAAAAAAAAGTCGGAAATTGACACATTCTAATTACTGGAACTCCAGTGCATTCCATTGCATTGGTCGTACTCAACTTGGCTTAACAACTCAAAAAGAAAAAAAACACACAAAAAATAGCAAATGATTACCCCGTCTGCCATAACTACATGGATCACTATTGATTTCGAGCGTTGCCGCATTGACTGGCTGTCCCTGTTTCAAAACTGAGCTGACAATATCCTGTAAAAAGCATGTAAAGGGTATATTTTGTACTGTGAGTCACCTCTAAAGGTCGGAAGGGAAGAGAGAATCAGTATTAAATTTACATACATTGCCAAAATAAAAAAAAAAATTTGTAAATCAAATAACCTTTGGTCTTTTCTTCTGAAAAAAATGAGCTGGGACCGGGAAGGCTTGACTATCCGTGGAGAACTTATCCTCTCCGTACTTGGTTCGTACAGTGAGAGACTTTGGGATTCTCCCTTTAAAGTAAGAATTACTCAGGTCCAGTAAGGCATGATCTCCTGGAAATTTCATAATTATTTGTAAAATAAGTCCCATTAAAATTGTACTCATTTTTTAGGCGAGTCCGAGAGCCTCTGGACCCTGTATTTTGGATATTATTAAACTGTTGTAATTTTTAATGCTTAATTTGGTGCAAACCTGATGCAGTATCGATTTCCCAAATCTTCTTTCCATCTGCAAACACAGCATAGCCAGTGACACTAACACTACTACTGACTTGGCTAGTCATCGAACTGGTAGAAGCAGCTGTGGAGAGATTTTCGACTACAGGCTCCCATGAAATTAAAATTTTATTTTCTTGCAAGCCTGACTCCACTTGGACGTTGGAGGGAGCAATTAAATCTAGAGTACAGTACAGTTTTCAATAGAAAAAAAATTAAATAAAATAAATAAAAATCTTTAGAGCTCTGTATCAATGAACTATATGCTGTATGCATATATATACATACGTATATTTTATTTATATATATATACATATATATATGCACGTAATTACCTATACACCCTAATTTTAATGCCTACACTTAAACCCAATGAAATGAAATGAACTGACCTTTTTCTGCAGTTTTAAAAAGAACGGATGTAGAGCATTTCTCAAAGACATGTTTTTCAATTGTAACGGGCTCACTCAACAAAGATGGACTATGATGGCTTTCTGAGGCAACGTTCACTTTGTATGTCGTACTGGGATGTAAACCTGAGTTAAGAATTCGGAAAGGAAAGGATTTTTTGTATTTTGTTTGTTTGCTTGGTTCTGTTGGTGTGTTTGTTTTAAATGCTCAAGATTCAAGATGCTGGACCGACGAGGCCGAAAGCCTTCCTGCGACTGGGGTCTCCGGTCTGGCCAGGAAAATGGACTGCCCAGCGTCAATCACACGTTTCAATGTCACAGTAATGATAAACGAAAGGAAAGGCGTTCGTACCTGTGATAGGTTGCTCAAAGAGGCCTGCAGGTGTCGTACACACTTTGATGTGGTTCACGTAAATACTATGGTCATAGGAACTACTTGCAGGGAACCAAGTAACCAGTGCTGATTTACTTGTAATTCGGATCACGATTACATACAATGGAGCTTGAGGAGCATCTTTTCCCACCAGAATAGAACAAGCTCTATCTGCAGATGTCTTTCCGGTAGCCAACACGGACCGGACACTTATTCTGTACGTCTACATACAATATAAGCTAATTTAACCAATTACTTATGACCCACATTCCAAAACTAGATTTTTCCCGTTTTTTTTCTACACAAAATTATACTTCCAAAAAAAAAAATCCAAAGTCCTTCATCGGCTCGTTAAATCATATTTTTATGTCACTAGCGCCCTCATTACTCAAATCTCACTGGAATCCCCTAATTCCTAATCTCCCATGTATTCCCATGATCCATCCTCCTTGCTCTTTCTGCCCGAATTAAATCCTTGGAAATAATCCACTTTTGCTGCAGGACTGTAACGGCTATGCGAGATAATAGGTGATAAAATTAGACTTTACCTTTTCTAATTGAAGGCCTTCTACTAGAGCTCTTGTTCCCTCGGATGATTTAATGAGTGATCTAAAAATCCCATTGACGAAGACTTGGTAGCTTTGGACAGGGTCGGAGGTGGCTGCGGGAGCTTTCCATCGTATGAGTAAACTTTTATGCAGTTCCCTCTCAACGGTTAAGCCGAGGGGGGGAGGTACTTAAAGATATTTACATTATTGGACTTGTTAGTACAGGGATGGTTTAAATGAGATAATTAGGTTGGATAACTTACCAGGAAATTGCTTTGCCAGTCAAAAAATGAGGCGACTCGAGTCACAAATCAAATGGAACTTACCAAATTCATCAGTAAAGTCAGTTTCACTCTCCATGGAACAGCCATATTGGTCCTCGGGTTTAAGCATTAAGTTCCCTGCAATATTTCGGAGGAGGGGAAAGGAGGAGGAAATGAAATTAAATCATTCTGCGATACGTGTTAGTGACGGGTGGTGTTTACTATGTAATAGGAAATATGCGGCGGTACCTTGAATAAAGTTCTGAAAAAAATCAATGAGCTGAGGACCAACAATGCGACGGACAAAGTTTGATGGGACGTAACCTCGTTTCCCATTCAATAACTCTCCTAAAAAAAATCCATCCTGAGAAAGTGTAATAATATAAAATGCCAGTTAGAGAACCCATGTGCGTGGAAGGAAAGGCTGGCGTGGAGAAAGATAGAAAAAAGAGAGACCTACCTCATCAATATCCCTCCACACTAGAATGAAGTCTCCTGCACTAAAACCAAGCTCGTCCTCATTGGTTTGATTGGGGGAGTCTTTTTGCGGACTGTAGGAGTACCTGGAAGAATGAATAATTTTTAGTTGACGGGGTGGCTTGGACACTGAGAGAGGAGCACCCAGAGATCCATAATGCTGGAGAGAGTGAGTTTCTCTGCATATTTTATGGAGCCTTGGGTGGGAGACTGGAGAGATAATGAAGGGAACATACAATGCTTTGTAAACACAACAACTTCCTCTGCCGGCAATGTTAAACGTGTCAAGGACTCTCGTCTCTTCCCTCCCGTCGGCCTGTCTGGGCGCTTCTGGTCCAGTGCTCGGGAATTTTGACACTGCGGGTCGATAGACTTGGGAATTTCCATGGCGATAGCCGTTCTTGCCTACAATGACTCGCGGGTTGAAAGTTCTGGGCTGATGTGTGCTGGCGTGTAAGCCTCGTCGTGTAACTCGCATCGTCCCCAAGTACGGGGACTGCATGGGTTGATAATTGTCAGCATAATGATCCGGTCCATACTGGTCCGGATGCTCAGTCTGAAATTCTCTTGAATATTCAAAGCCCCCCAAACTAGTGGAGGGTCGACAGTCACGATTGGCGGGGGTTGTGGTCGTTTCCGCAAAAATCCCCAGTCCCGGCGGCTTAATATTTAATGGATTTAATTTTTGAAAGTTGAGGGTGGGGAGGGAGAGGAGCGAGGAGGAACTATTTGAATTATTATTTGACGTCGACTGATGATTCTGTCGCTGTCCAAGATTTAACGGAACACCTTCACTTATCGTCGGAATGATATTCGTCGGTATTAAATTTGCAATCTCTTCGAAAATTTCCATTATAAAAAACAAGAATTTTCTTGCCTTGTAGGTGAGAATTCACTGGTTCAACTTGACGGAGAGCGTCCGATAATATTAAATTCCTACATATTATTCCCTGTACAACGTGTAGAATATCCATTGGAAATGATACATACTTTCACTGGAACAGGAGCACATAACAAGAGAGACGGAGAGAGAGAGCGTACGAATATTACAAGAGTAACTTAAATTAAATTACTAATCCATAGCAATTACTTAAGAGAAGTATAGAAAGAAGAACGGGCTAAAGCTACTCTAGTGTAGGTACTTTGTACGAAGCACACCGACGAACACAAAACAAATAAATGGCAAATTTGCTTTCTACAAATAAAGAACGACGGGAACGGGAGATAGAAAACCGGCAAGTGTACAGTTGACGTTGACGTGAGGACAACTGCCACCGAAACATCGGAACAAGTTGAGGAATGCAGAGAAAGAGATGCGGACATTGCAGAGGCAATTTCGTTCCAGACTTACATACATGTATGTAGGTAGTGCCCCTTGCCAACATCAGTTCATCTAGATATCATTCCCAATTACTGTATTTATAATATTATTATTGCATCATCATATGAATTCCCAGATATTCTCACAAAAAATATCCACAATCCACCATTTAATGCAGAATATTTAGAAAATTATAACGCATGCTAATTCCGCTCCCTATAGCGAGCAAAAAATCCCAAAGTAGGCATAGCTCGGGCGCACACGACCCACACTCCCTATACCCTATACGTCCCCGCTATGCCTATACGCGCAAAAATTCTCCAAAGAAGGATAAAAGGTGTTTATGATGCTAGGGTGTCTGGATAAAATATTAAAATGAATGAACATTATTATTTTTTTTACATATATACGTACATATGTCTATACTCCCTCCTATACTGCATATACCCTCCATTGTCCCTATCTCTACTGCGAATCTACTCATATAGCGGCATTTCACGTATATCTTCCCACAATTCTCCAGCATTTCTAAACAACAACGTCAATATTTCCTCTGGCTTTAAGAGTGGAGAAAAATTAGGAAAAATGAGTCATTTTCTTAATGATAATGCTGTCATTGTCACCATTTTCCTGAGGTCGCCATGTAAATATCCCAGCTAATTGCGTACTTGCAATAGCACTTAATGACTCCCTCCTAAGCCTTAAAGTTTTTCAAAATCACCCCAACTATATCTATATTTATATTTATGCAGAGTCTGTACACTAGGCACAATTATATAATATTCTTAATTTCTAACTTCCCACACTCTCCACCTTTACAAGCAGAACCCGAGCCTCGCCAATTCCAAGACCAATGATCTGTGAAGTACTCGTAGTACCGCCGTAGTACTAGTGCAGTCGACTCCACTACCTCACTCTCCACTATACACCTATACACACTCGAATATTTCCATTTCCATTTTCCATAATTTAAGTCAAAAATAATAATCATAGCCCTGCGCCATAAAATCCACAATTACCCACACATGCTGTGGGCTGTGAGTACATAGGCTATTTTTTTTGTGGGGATTTTTTGATAAATTTTAAATGTCAAATAATATCCCCATTGACTGATCGACAATAACTGGGAAATTATACATTCATACGGGAAAATATGGGACTTTCTTATTTGTGTGTCAAAAAAAAACACTTTCCCCTTTCAATAAGCAAGAGGCTTTTTTTTAAGGAGCGTAGAATAGGACGGGAGCGCCCGTAGAATAGCCAATCTATATACGTTTATTCCCCCGAACCATTTGACTCTCATTTCCATCTTCACAATTCTCAGCTGACGGTCTGAGCAGAGCATATAAGCCGTGAATGCTGACTGCGTTAGACGGCGGAGCGGAGATGTAGAGAGAGAGAGCGAGTGTACTGGGCTCCGATACCTGTATGCACTGGTGCTGATAGACGCAGTCTTGCCCTGTGCACTGCCACTGTACTGCCAGTCTACGACTTGGTTTGGGTACAAGTTGGGTTTTTTGGTGTTGGTGTGTGTTTTGGGAGCTGGTAGGCCGGAGTGGATGGCTTAGCCGAAATCTACCTAATTGACTCTGCAGTGATCTTTTGGAAGGACTGTACATACACACCCCACACACACAGCAGTGAATTATTAGTTTTGCCAAATGGTAAAATGGTAAACAACACCAGGTTTCCATTCACATTCACATTCATCTGTCCCACTGCCTGCATATGGACTCTGGGCCAGAGAGTCTTAACAATATGAGATTATATGAGAGCAGTAGACCACTGCACCTCCGCCGCTTGTTATTGTTGGTGACGGGGAGATGCATGGTGGGATGTTTGGAGGCACTCCTGCACTGAGGCAAGAATAAATTGAATTCACTTAACCTACAAACTCTGTCTTATTCACGTGCTCGTCTCCCTCCTCTCAAGTGATGCTAATAGTAAGAATTAATGTTAATTTCAGTTAATTTTTTATTCATAAAAGTCATGGTCGTAGATGTCTCAGTTAAAGTTTCTTTTCATATTGTTTATGGGGGCTCACGGTTGTTGCTGGCAAGACAGACGGACGGACGGACGGACGAACGGACGGACCGACGGACGGACAGACAGCCGAAGAGAGAGAGAGACAGCCATCCATTGAGTCAGTTGCAAGCTGAAGTGAGTCTTGGGTCGGTGTGTTGGTGTTGTTGGTGCTGTAGCTGTGATCCTCATGATATGCTTGAGTAATTGTACTCTGCTTTATGTCTTTAAGTAATTACTGCACTATGTTATTTCTGTGTGTTCTGCTGAAGTCAGTGGCGCTAAATAATCAATTCTTCTTGAGACCAAGCCGTGATCAAGCTCTGCTCTGCGTTTCCCTTCACATGCATAAAAGTGTAGGTGGGCATGGGCCTATATATCTGGGGGGTATAGCAGGCGACTGGAAAGTTAGTTCTATACGTATAGCTATGTTTATGTAGTGTTTATGTATAGCATTAATGTGGTTGTAGGCGCAGGCAGCATAAATAAAAGGAAAAGCAAGGCAAATGCAAATAAAAATGAAGTAACACGCGCAAATAACACTACAAGGATAGGGATTGCAATTGGACCTTTAAAATTGTAAGAGAGTGGCTCAAGTAGACTCCTGCTGCTTGCCATTTCGTAGGAATTTTGGTGTACATAGCTGCAGAGCTTTTTCCTCGACCCAACCAACCAATTGGTATACATGGCGTGAATCTCTGAATCTCATCCACCCACATAAAAACGGATCCATCATAGTGAACCATTGTCCATGAAATATTATGATTTCCTCCCCATCCTGTCCATCCTCTACATCTATCAGCAGTTGCACTGCTCTCTGTATCTCTCGCTGTACGGAGAGCCTCTGCTGCGGTCTCCTCAGAGAACATAGCCCCACATGCTATAGTCTAAGGTAGACAATCTTGTGAGTTGCAGTGCAGAGTCGAGATTTCAGTACTTTGGACGACTGAGAGTAAAAGCTCGTAGGCATACCATTATATATATTGGATTTTCCTGGGGAAAAAAGTAGATTAGCTTGGAAAATCTGGTGGATTTTTTTGAGGTCAATATTATTATTTAAAAAATGAGGAGATATTGGAGACTGCTTCCATAGAGCAGTAGTGCTGGAGTGCACGGGGTTATATTGTTCTCATTGTGAAACTTGAGTGCGTACTTGGTGTAAATCTTTTGGGAGAGAGAGAGAGAGGGAAGTCGATACTACTTGGCGTCTTTGGTGGAAGCGAAAAAAAGGAAAAAATAATTTTAATTAATTGTAAGTTGAAATAAAATACACAAAGAAAGGGAGAACATCCTGTCGCATACATTAAGTCATAAACACTTGAAATGTTTTCAATTCAGGAATTGAGGCACACAATTATTGAATTTCCTCGGGAAAAAAGAATACCTACTTTATGCTCCGTGTCCCCGTTGTTCCGTGATTCGTATTCAAGGCCCGTCGACTGCTTAGCTTAACCAGCATTTAGATTCCCATTACCATGTCTTCGTCGTCTGCACTGTCGTTAGAGCCGAAACCAACTCCAATGCGACTCATGGAGACCCGAAAAAAATTCATTGAAACGAATTTGGATTCAACAACGAGCTCATTCTCAATGTCTTCACTCAGTTCCATGACCGTGGTCACAAAAACTTCAACCTCTCCCGTCTCCATTTATCCCATCCCGACACCCACCAAAGCAGCAGCAACAACACCAACAACAAGGGTCTCCCGAAACTACGACGACAGCCTCACCGTCGTCCGAACTCCGCCCGTTTCAATTAATCACATTTTGATTCCACACAAGGATAAAGACACTACAAATAATACGAGCACGGAGACGGACGAAAGCAAACCTCCATTCGCATACTTCCCCACTCAAACGAATAACAAGCCCCCATCTGAGGTAATCATAACACCAAAGCTCACCACGGCCACATTTACTGCCACCGCCGCTCCACTCGCCCAACAGGAATCCTCCTCCATTTCGTCGTCCAAGTCGGGAGAAGTGACTGCGGAGGAAAAACGGAAAAGTTTAAGTATCTTTGAAAAAAATCATGCAAGTTCCTACGGAGCTGTGGCGAAAAATAAACGTGGAGGGATTGGCGTTTGTTTTGGGACGATGATCCTTATATCTGATTGTCTTCTATGTCATGGGGAACCTTCGTACTAAACATTTCCATGAAAATGCTTTGATTGCTTTTTTTTTGTTCTTAAATTAATGCTGTACTCAGGATTGAGATCATGGGCTGAGGGGTGGTCTCACGTAGCCTATATGCCTTTTCTTCCAAGAAGGAGCTTTTTATCATTAGCATTCAATAAACACCTTCCAAGGCAGCATTACTCCACTACAGTATCACTACACTTAACGTGTTCAACTAGGCATTTATTTTATATATAAACGTTGATACAGCGCAACTATTACTATTTACTATCCCCGATCCTATTATGCTCTGTAATAGCCTTGCGTCCACGGAAGATACAACGGTTCCACATATACATACGAGTACCTATGTACATATACTGGGTCCATTCAAGTCATTGGGACTATATATAGGCACATGCAGATCAATTGTAATCTAGAACGATAATCTGTTTTCTGTTTTCTAGTAGAGCTATAACTGTGCTGTGTATAGGAGCAGCTATTTAAAAGGTTGATATGCATTTAAAAATTCATATTATTGTGTGCTGGTACCAATAATTGATAAGGACTCCGAAACGGGAAATAAGTCAACGGGTCTATAAACTATATTATTATGCAGTTAAATGTTTTTTTTCCAGTAGTAAACTTAAAATTGATTTCACAGTTTTAGAATGACGCTATAAAGAGAAATCAAGGAAAGAAATCGTGTACAAATATACATGCCTATAGCAACCTATATAGTCTGGATAAAGTAGTAAATGTTCAGTAAACTACTTTTCCTTTCTCTTTCCTAAAAGTAAGTACCTACCTAGGATGAATACCAAAAGCAAAGATTTTAATTACATACCTAATCATATATATTTTGTACAAAAAATAATGTGTATTCTTACTATGACCATCTATTGTAAAATTGAATTTCATGGTATCAAGTAATAAAAACAAATACAAAAACTAATTTTTTTTTCTTCTAATTCACGACATTTCCTGATGCGTGCTAATAGCTTTTAGATGAAGATAAAACTGAAAACCAATTCCAATACATGACGGGACATCTATTTTATCAGTCTAGAATCTCCATCCCCAACTAATGAGAAATCCGAAAAATAAACGAACCTTCCATTCCCATTCACACTTCAACTTCAGCATTATGAGAGAATGAGAGCAAACTAAATTGGCTGCATTTTCCTTTGTTTATCATTGCATTGGGTCACCCTTTGAACTCGGCTGGAGAAAGCCTGGCCAAAATCTGGCTACGAGTGCATAAGAAAATAAGGCCGAGCATTTTGTTTTCATCACATAATAATACCAGTTAGTTTTTTTCTCGACAAAATCGTCTTTTCAATTTTAAAATACGGGTGCGTTGATTTCAAGGCTCCAAAATTTTCAAGAAAATTATTTTAATTGTAAATGGCTGGCAAATGCATTTAGAAGGCAAGTTCCTGCGAATTAATTTGTATGAAGAAAAAAAATGAAAAGGTAAATACAGCAGTATGAGTGTACAATGAGAAAGCCTCGCCATTCCCTTGCCTTGTATCCCTATTCCCGTAAGTACCTATGTGAATGTCATAGCGCTTGTGTATGGCCAACATAGTAAGCACTAAATTCCGATCCACGAGTTCTGAATGTCAATTTTATCATTGTATCATCATCGTCATGGTCTATATCTGCTCTGTACACAGGGAATATTTTGAACAAGTTTTGAACTATTGGGATTGAGTGAAGGAACCGGAGCGAGGAGCTGTAAGCGTAAAAGTGTAAGCCGAGAATAAAAAAAAACATATTTCAACAATGCTCGGACTCATCTTATCACTAGCAAAGGAAGTCTGTTCATAATTTCATAATGCTGCTTGATCATATCAAATTGAAGTCATGTAGAGTACTGTACACCGTCCAACCTACTTTTATCGAGCTCTCTCTCTCTCTCCCTCTCTCTCCATGTACCTCTTGTGTAGCTGCAAGCGCCGATAGGTATTTTAAAGTCGTGACTGGAATTTCCACTATATTATATTTTAAAGTCGATTTTCTTCCTCTCGTGCATATCCAGCCAAGAATAATAGATTCAAATCTTCATTGCAATAAAAACTACTAGAAAAAAAAATCTTGGCGATATTAGTGGAATTAATTTGACCTCGAACACAATTTGCAAAGTATACCAAGTTCGGTCTCCACACAATCCAGCACCAGTCTACACTACAACAAGCCTATAGATCTGTGCACATGTTATATGTATCCTGATTTTATTTTGTACACGTATATATAAATATGGAACAAAAAATGAATACATGTATGTGCATGTATACATGATCTTGTATATCTCAAAAGAGAAAATTACATTATAACTGAAAGAAATACGGATGAATGAAGTTCTTGGCGGAACGTAATGCTCAAAATATCAGCTGCTAGCATGTCGGCAACGCTGCTAATGCTGAACAATTAATTTCGAAGAAGTTTCCAAAAAATCAATTTCCCCTAACTTCCCCCTCACATTTAGTGCAGACCCTGTCCCTACCATACCATGCGGCATGCCGGCAACTTCCCGACCCGACCAAAAGCCCACACACACACACATACACACACACACACATTCATTCCCGTCCGCCGTACGTTCACTGGACTTGAGTGCTGTACTGGAAGTTAACTGGAGTAACAGAGTAAAACCGGAGTAACTGGAGAGAGCCAAGGCTTAGGTGTAGATTTTGTGCGTATAATAATATTCGATCGCTTTCGTTCCTTTGTACAGTACGGGAATACGGATGTATTTTTCCCCTATGACTTTTTCTGCGTCGTAGTGTATGTACTGTAGATTGTAAAGTTAATCTGATGGGGCGCCGTTCAAATATCATCTTGGCCTCTTTCTCGTCGCTCTACAGATCACGAACAAAATGGGGTCATTTTCTCCTTTTCAAACCAAAGCTTTCGGAATGTGCTAAAACATGAAATTAGCACTGTCCAAAAGCTTGTACAGGATACTACCGCTTTAAGAGGGTACAAACTATGAAACTAGCATTCCAAAAGGTAGGGAATTGGGTCATCAGTGTTTTGAACAAACAGTGAAAGGGAAAATTATTTTTTAGAAAGTGAGAAACGTGCAATGGGTGTTCCTAATAGGGATAGCGCATGGAACTAAAGCTCCCAGATGCCTAAAACCCGATTTGCACCCATTCTAACGGAAAGGAGATGAAAATGTGAGCTTCTCCAGGGAGCCTGGGTTGGTGGTGATATTTGGAAGGGCCCAAGAGCCGTAGTACAGTATAAACTATAAAAGTGGAGGCACTGAGGAGAAATGAAAGAGAGGATGTTCTTGGGTATATAATGGGGATATGGGTTTTGGTGTGGTTGGGAGACGGAGTTGTTGGATAGGAAAGCCAGCTTTAAAATGTTATAGTCAACACTGGCACTGGCACTGGGCACTGGCACTGGCAATGAGCATATTGCGTGCGGAGTGCGGAGAGTTCTGCGTTCGACTTCCAACAACATGCACGACAGAGCAGGGAACGCAATTAAATATACCCACTACACAGTATATTCCCTTTCCAACAAGAATCTAGGGTCCCTCCCGACAACTGTGGTCGCTCGGGTAACTGTGGTCACGCCCTTTTTTCTCCATCGGCGAGGTACAGCCTTAACCTTATCGCAACGCAACGGTAGAATACTTAGTTTTGACCATTTTGAAAAAGGCAATTTCTTGATTTTTGAGCTTTTGAAAGCATTAGTTACTAGTTTTGACCATTTTGAAAAAGTTGAATTTACTAGTTTTGACCGTTTTGAAAAAGTGTTATTTACTAGTTTTGACGGTTTTGAAAAAATGTTATTTAATAGTTTTGACGGTTTTGAAAA